>JBBPNX010000001.1:0-273024 GCA_038091155.1 Harrya chromipes
TGTTTCAACACGCGTAACATATGTTCGAACTCCCGTCCAAAATCATCATCAAGCTTGTTGGCGACATCCTAAGTGCTGCCTCAAGAGTTTCTCTTTGGGTACGATGTGGCTTCGGGTGGACATTCGTAGCACTGCGATCCTGTTCATCGGCCTCACTCATTTCCCGTGCCGTGCGTGCGTCCATAATGGACTGGTAGATGCCCTCATCCGTCGTGTCAAAAATGTTGTGCATCTTGGTGTCCGAGTTGAGGAGCTTGGAAATGCTCATCCGGTTCGAGGGCTGAAGATACATGTTGCCTCCAAGTTGTCTAGAGCGCTTTCGAGAAGGCTTTTGAGCATGTCGACAGGCACCATCATGATGAGTGCGAAACTTGAAGCAGGTCGTTCAAGCGGTTGAGAAAAATTATATAATATAATTTCCTAATTTGGTATTATTCCGGGGGTAGTATCGGTTATGGAGTCGAGAAATCCCTATCGGATATGTGTTATAAGAGAGTATTTGTTATATGGGTGAAGTTCCCGCATTCCGAGCTGGGAAATCTGAAAAGGTATACACTACAAGAGAGTATCGCTTTTACCCCCTATTCCTTATGTGAGAGTCGACTGTAATGCTGATTTAGATAACTTGAGATGGCGCCCACGAACGGCTACAAGCAAGCGCACAAGCGCCACAGACCTTCATATCTGTCGCGCTTGCTGTGAATGCCGGAGGACATGGTGGGGATAAGGATGGGAGATGGTCACGGACTCACGGTGAACGAGCAAAGCGAGGGAGGACTTCATCAATAGTTTGTTCGATGGAAATGGCAGCGACAAACGACGAAGGGTGGACAAAATTGTGAGACGACACGGCAGACATGGTGGGACCCTGGGGGTATCAACTTCCGAGGCTGGAGATACGGTACGAGAGCTATATGTTTCCAGATGGTGTGTTTACGTTCGCCTGCGGTGCTCATCACTCAATTGAGCTCGGTTCTCGCTCGCCACTCAACGAGTGGTTATCAAGGTCACGGTTCAGCGCGCCAGCGCACGTACTGTCCACCAAAGAATAATAAACGAGGTTCATTTAACAAAAAGGTTCAACGCTGTCGGCATTTGGCACATTTACACTACTGAATTCTATCTAATTTACATCGATGCCAGTCGTCCCCGAGAGGGGCGTTATCTTCTGGAAAAGGCCGACTTGGGTAAACAAAGGAGTGCCCTACTCTGATAGCTCTTGGTCAGCTGAGGTCCGAGTCTTGATCTAATCGTCGTGGACATACTATGACATTGTTTTTGTCAATGTTGTAGTTGAGGTACAGTCAGCGATGGATTTTGACTGAGAAACTGAAGAAGTGCAGGTCTCGAATGTCATTTGATCGCGAATGACGGTTGTGAACTGCACATGATCACTTTGAGAGGGGATCCCAGTAATGTCCACATCGGTCTTATGGTAATAGCGGTATGCGAACGCCACGATGATGAGGAGATTACAGATCATGACGGAAAGTGCTGCCTAAGAATTACCAAGAGTGAGTGGATGAGCTAACGCTGGCGTTCAATTCACTTACCTTTATCTGAATGACCAAGACGCTTGTGCTGGACAGGGGCATAAAGAGGGTAATGGAATGTGCTATCGAGATGATGGTGATCAAAATCGAGGAAGCAAACGACGAGATGAGCAGCACGCGCTGGCTTTGTGATATCTTCATGCCTCTGAGGAAGAAGACAGGCAAAATCACCAGGAAGACGTCGGAAATCACATCAGCTGTGAATTTTGTGTTGTATACATTCATAACGCATGATGCATACAAGAGATGGACGTACTCATTAGCTGAGATATGGCAACGGCATGGGTCATGTGGCAAGCGTGGGTGGCGCAAACATAGAGCTTCTGAGTGAGTACGGCTATCCACATTATACCAAAAGAAACTGCGACAGCGAGACAAGTGGTGCGAGTGCGTGCATGAGGGCTTGTGATTCGGATTATTGCGGAAATCATGCTCAAGCGCGCTTCCCTAAAATGTAATCAAACTCAGCGCCGCCAAAAGTAAGATGGGAGAGAACATACCAGATGACCGAAGTCACGGTGATGAGTACGATATAATTGAGAGTCTCGTCGGTTTTAGAGAGATGTACTGATTGAGAGCTAGAGATTGATGATTTGATTAAAGGAAAAAGAAAGGAATGACGGACAAGGGGTTGACTGTTGGATCCATAAGCAGATGAGGGTGGCGGTATCGGTAAAAAGGGCGAGGAGAGCCCATATGTCCTCCCAACCAAAGCGGGATATGTGCCAGCGATAGGCAGTCCTGAAGATGCCGGAAATAATTGCGATGGCGTGAAACACGCACGCGATGGCTGAAATTGGTAAGAAGGTTGTAAAGGTTGCAAATCAGGCGTACAAACCTTTGAAATCGAGTGGCCAGGACTGGCCTGGTGCAGGCATTGTTGCGAAGATGGATAAGAGAGGGAAAGTGGGACACGAACCAGACTCGATCGTCGGGCGAGTTTAAACATTGTTGAGAACTCGGAGGGAAAACCAGACCAAAGGAGGAAAAGAAAGGGACAGGACTCGGAGTACAAAGTCTTCGTCAGTGCTAGATCCACCTTCAGGGATGGCTATGATGAACCTGGATGTGGGACCGTAGTAAGCAATGAACGTGGGATCCGACGGAGGGGGCAGAACGTGGGAGAAAGGAGATGCTCGTATCGATCCGAGCGATGCGTCGAGGGAACGATAAGAGAGCGGTTCGACACGTTTCGTCTACCCACCCACCATGATCATCAAGACGCAAGCGTTCGAGACCGTTGTTGAGGATAGGTCGAGGACACCGCAAAGTGCGTTGATGGGCTGGGTCTCCGAATTGAATTGAGGTTCAGAGTCCTCATTTCCTGGCAACACTTAGTAGTAAGTCAGTCCTAGTGTGGTCGAGTTCGCCGTTGACCTCGTGACTAGCCGGATACGTCACAATTGAGCCTTCTAGACCCATCCCGGTTTCACCCTCTGTCACGTGACAGATCAATATTAATATTCATGAACTTCCTTTTTGGGAGATGTACTCAAGTTTCTGCCAGTGCTTGAGCCAAATGAGATCGATGCAAACACAGTACAAGTACGTCGAGTCTTCCTCTTTCTTGCGCTCATCCTGCCCACTATGATTCTCGATCGTTCTCATGTTTCCCTCCACCATTCGTCCCTTGACACTACCTTCCACGGCATACAGCACCCCATCTCGTCCCCTGATGTCCCTATTCATCAGTTCCGTGGAATCAAATACGCCATCGTCCCTGCACGTTTCCGCCAGGCCATCCTCTACTCTTCGTACCCTCCCGAGGTAGACGCCACAAAATATGGGTATGCCCTTCTCTTCTATATTACCTTTCTCCCGCCTTCAATTTCGCCCCTCAGCCCAATCTGTCCTCAACCAAGTCAACGGAGTCTCGAGGAAGAGTTCATCGGCCTTTCAGAAACAGATATTCCCAGACAAGTCCTCCTACAGGACGAGTTTGAATGCCTCAATCTCGACATTACTACACCTGCTCACCACACCTCACATTCTCGATTACCTGTCATGTTTTGGGTGCATGGGTTAGTACTTCCTTCCCCACGTGTTTCCTTAAACTTACTCCATCAGGGGTGGCAATCACGGTTGTGGCTCTAACTGGGTTTACGACGGCGGCCCACTTGTCGCCGCGAGCATTCGCATAGGCAAACCCGTCGTACTCGTTACGTTCAAGTACGTCTTCATGTTTACGTCTTTAATCTGCACTTGCGCTCATGCTGCGCAGCTTTCGTTTAGGCTTCTTTGGTTGCGCCGCAAGTCCAAAGCTCGCCGAAGATAATCGCGCTGCCGGTGACCAAGGTGTCGGTAATTATGGTTCGTTCCTCTTATTTAGACTTCTTCCTCCCTCTTATCGCAGTTTGTCAGGCCTACGTGATCAGCGTCGTGCCCTCGAGTGGGTCTATCACTACATTGCCGATTTTGGTGGCGATCCTTCAAATGTAACTATTTTCGGGTCTGGTTCCGGCGCAGCCGATATCATAGGCCATTTATATTCTAATCCTAACAAGACGGATCCTCTGTTTGCCCGTGCGATCATCCAGAGCGCCATCGTCGAGCACACAATTCCTGATGTTGCCTCCGCTGGTTGGCTGCTCTCGCGGTCCTTGTGTGCCCTTCGTGTATCTACCCTTGACCAGCTCCGTGACATCCATGCCGAAACTCTTGCAGAGATCCCCTGTCCTATATGCACTGTAGACGATGGTGTTTTCTTCCGCGCAGGTTGGAGAGAATCTCTCTTTCCTCCTGCTGTACCAGACGATACCGAGGCACTCGTTCGGCCCAGTGTAACTGCGCATCGCTTAGGGGCCCACAAGGGTAAGAACAAAAGTAGAAGCCCACTTCCCCAAGGTCGTACTGCTCCACCCCCTGCCATTTCTGGTCTCCAGCCTCTTATCATCGGTGATGCCGCTTGCGATTCCGATCTTTGGAGCCACCAAGCCTCTGGCTGGGCAGCGTCTGGTGTCATCCGCCGGCTTCGTGCCATCTGCCAATCCCTGAACAAAGCGACTAACCTTCTCAACGCTTACGATATCGCTCCTCACACGACCTATGAGCTCACTGACCGAGTCTTAGAACTCGTTCAGGACGCTCGCATCGCTTGGCCCACAGAGTGCGTCGTGCAATCAAGCAAGAAGAGTGGTCGTCACGTTTGGCGTTATGTGTTCGATCAAGAAGGACCAACCCGCGGCGTTCCCCACCATGCAGCTGACCTCATCTACCTCTTCGACAACGTTCCGCTACCTCTTTCGCCAGTAACTTCACCCATGGCTTTCGAGACTGATGAACAGCTTCCATCGTTGCCTTCCTCAGGGTCATCTAATGGTGATGTCGCAGACTTACTTTCCTCCACGCGTACTTTGGACGACATCGAGATGATGATGGACGAGGACGCCTTTGAGTATCGTCCACCCACCCGACCTGATGGGGGGTGGCCTCGTCCGGTGGTCGACGAATGGTCTTACGGGCGTGTGCGTGACGCTATCCAGTCACGTTGGATCTCCTTTGCTTGGGGTGAACGCCCTTGGGACAATTCACACGGCAAGATCTTTGTTTTCGGTCCAGAAGGCGAAACCGGTGAACGTTCGGCTGGCGTCTTTGAAGGCAGGCGAAGACGCAAGATCTGGGAAGAGGTGTTGCGACCTCTAGGGTCGGCACTCGTTCACAAGCTGGGACATGAGCTCAGCAACGGACCGTCCCTCGGGTCGCGGTGATCATCTCTTCATCATCTCCATGTCCCAGGCCGGACAGCAAAGGATATAAAAATATTCTCCTTCCTTCACTCCGAGCCATTCTGGACGATTGTATTATTACTGGGTCTTCTTTCTTCTCACCGGACCATATCTGTCTCTAGTCTGAGGCAGTCGTCATTGCATTGTTATCGTTGTCTCATCTTATTATGGGCACCCGTTAATTATCATCGCTGCCTCCACGTCTGTTCCATGCTGTTTGTATGTCATATCTGCATCTTCACACGTAGTCCCTGCTACGCCAATATCCCTCTGCATGATCACATTTGTTCTCTCAAGTTTGCATATTATAGACGTTAACAATCTTGCAAAATTCCCGAGGTCCATCGCCATCCCATGTACAGTAATACTATGGTATCTAATATAATTGTCCGCTGCCCGACATGGGACATGGGCTGCACATGCATCATGCACGGCCGGAACATGTATTCATCCTGTACATGTTCCGCAATAGTCCGAGTCGACAACTTGTGAATCACTTGGCAGGCGGAGCGGATCCGGAATACAACTCTATCCGAATCTGCACCCCACAATCGCAAGTTCGTCGAAGGCTCCCGCGTCTGGCGTCGAGTAAAAATGCCGCTGTGGCTTGTTGCCTTTCAAGTTGGCTTCCAGTGTTCGCATTCTTTGCCACAGACGGGGTGCCGGTGCCACGCTTTCCTTGGCCAAGCGTGTACAGATTTGAACGGCGGCGATTACGACCGACCATGGTGGGGTCCCGATGCGGCGGCGTTGCGCCTCAACCTTGTTTTCAATGACTGAACTGCGCATTCGATGACATGTTTCAGGTGTCCCTTTATGCATGTAGTGCTGCCGCCCCGCTCAGCGGCCCCGCGCGGGCATATTCAGGACCATGTTCTCCCCCAATCCTGGGGGACTCGGATCGGAAGAGGAAGGCCACTGGCGTGATACGCCGTGTGTTATCACGAGACGTTCTCCGAGTCCATGACGTACCTCGTGGTGGTGCCTCGACGATGACACCACCATTGGACAAGTCCCGAGGGCTTCGGATCCGCCCGTCGGTCCCCCCCCCCAAAACGTATTGATTGGCTCCGAGTGAGACCCTGCCCATGTGAGACTTGCACTTTGAGCGAGGTTTGTCTGGATGATCACAAGACTCTCGGCTTTGCAATCGCTGTGACGTGTGATCGAGGGAATTTGATGCAACTTGGGAACTGGACAGTGCCCTTGTGCCGTGTGACTACGCATTCTCTCCACCGAAAATGCTCAGCCACAATATCATCCTTACATAGGACGCGCATATGTCATGCTTCGCACGACGAGGGCGGGATCGGGAATGACCGCGTACAGCGTGGATTGCAAATGAGGATGTTAATACGATACAGGCTTGCTACAGTTATGTTATACATCTAGTACAACCCAACCTAGGGAATGTGTAGATCCAGTGCGGGTACCTTTCAAAGGTACATACGTGAGCAGCAAACATGTGCATCATGAGAGAGACAGTGTAGATCCAGAAAAAATTATTTCCTTTCATCTGACACCTGGACAGATTTGGGTCATTAGTGAGGAAGAAAAAGGGCAGGTTCGACCCGCGCTTGCAGGTGTCGCATGTGAGTGAACATCTAGGATGAGTCGATCATCGTGGGTGGCGTTTTGCCAAGGTGGAACGAGAGTAGGTTAGAGTGAATGATAGAGGTCATGCTTCATTAAGCCATCGCTTGGTTGATAGCTCCCTTGAGGATTCCGTTGTAATCGCCACCTTGCTCGTAAATGGCAAAGCCGGCAAGACCGGCCGACTTGATAAACTCTCCCTTGGCAGCTGCAATAGACGTGTCAACGATGTGGATCAGTATGAAGACCAAAAAACCTACTGAATGATTGGGCATCGTCGTAAGAGACCAAGACTTGAGTGGAAGGGTTGTAAACAAATGGCTAAGGGAGAAGATCCATCAGACATCAAAGAACATGTAGTCAATCCAAGGACTTACCGTCTGGCTGCACTCATCATACAAACCAACCATCCCAGAAGCAACGGTGCCGTTCTGGCTGAGGAAGCCATCGCCGATCAATGCCCAAAAGTTGTAGATACCCGTGTTGCCATTGCCGACAGGAGGGTTACCACAAACATCGGAGGAAGTGGAAGGTGGGTCCCAGGAGTCACCGATGGGGATGTTTGTCTTGTCAAAGGACGTGTAGATGGCGAGCGAGTTACCATTGACAGCAGTGGAAGAGGGCACCGTGAAGCTGTGTCCATAGGCTGCCACGCCGAGAACAAGTTTGTTAGCGGGGAAACCGGCCTTGGTCCAAGCAGCAACGGCGGAAACGGCGGAACCCTGTTGAGAACTAGCGGGAGCACAAGTGTCGTTGAGAGGAGAGTTGGGACCGGTGACGCTGCTGAAGGTGCCGTAGACATCATAGTTCATGATCTCTGGATTCTCGGATGAGTAGACGAGAGAAGATGAAAGGGGAGATACTTACCAATCCAGTCGAGTTCTGCCGCGTATGCTGAGACGTCGGTCAACGGACTTCCATTGGCATCAACCCAGGGGACAATGCTGGTTGCAGCAGAGAGGGTAAGATTGCCGGCGGCCTTGCGGATTGTCTGCATGAAAGAGAGGAAGTTGGCGCTGTCTTGGGGACTGATGATGTTACAGCCGATGCCTTGCTTGCCAGGATATTCCCAACTAGTAGTGGATGAATAAGACAACGCGAAAAGAACGAAACAACTTACTCAAAGTCGAGACCGGCGAAACCGTGATCATTCGCATATTGAACAAGAGAGTTTGCCAATGTGGTACGGTTCGCATCTGTGGCAACCGAGGATGACCAGTAAATACTACCGTCCCAACCACCGACGGTTAGGATGGGTTTGACGTTCTGAATATCAATGATAAGTGGATTTTTCCTTCGGATGAGGAAACAAACTCACGTTGGTCTTTGCGGCGGCGGTGAATTGGTCAACCATGGAGGGGTCACTGACGATGACCTCGACGGTGGCATCAGAAGAGGGCTGCGCGCTGTACAGATGCGGGTAAGCGAGGAAAGAGTGCCAAGATGGCATGCACTTACGTGAAGAAAGCCATGTGTGTGTAGCTTGCCCAGGAGATGTTGGCCACACCGTAGCTGGGATGCCAATCGGCAAACCACCCCATGGAAATCTTACCATTGGTGCCTGCACCGGTGGTAGAGTTGCCAGTAGGGTTCGATGGTGCAGGGGTTCCTGTAGGCCCAGGGGCAGCTGCTACTGATGTCTTGAGTGAGCAAGTAGGGGCTGCGAGAGTGAATGGCAAGGCAAACAAAAGGGACAGTGCTGTGAAAAACATGATTAAGGAATAGAAAAAGAGAGAATGAAAGACTGTGAAGGAAGGCGGAAGAAGTGAGGAAGCTGACCTTGCAGAGAGCCCTTTTGTAGGTGCAGTTTTCATTGTTCGGGTCCACATGTAAGCTTTGATCACCATTCCATCGTTGTCAGGTCAAATTTGGAACAAGTCCATTCATTAACACAAAAGGTTTCAAGCGAGGTCCACATGTAAAGCGAATCTCCGATGGGAATATACCATCCATTCATCACCGTCGCATCCCGCACCGCTCACCACCGCCCCCCACATCGATCGCGGTCCACCTTCTGCGTATGGAACAGAATCATGATACCGAGACTCAGTCTGGAGTCCATCTCCTCAATGATTAATTTAGCATCGCCTATGAACGTATCTACCAAGTCTAGAAAAAATATCGTAGTGCCTCGTCGCACGTTCGTGGCATCCCTGCTTCATCAATCTGTGTTCCCCGTCATCATCGCACAGGGAATACCCAACTCACCGTATCTCACTTCCTCATGCATCTATCATCGGGCTACGCGTGAGCCCTATCCGCGCTGCAAGCCGACGTGCCTGTATCGCTTCCACCCTTTTCGAGCGCACCAGCGAAATGCTCAGTGCAATCACCGCAAAAAACAAGTTGCACGCTAAAAACTCGTAAAAGTCGGCTCGCTCCTTGGCGACAATCCGCCCACAAGACTGCCATGCAGGGATCTCTCCTTGAATGGATGAGGTCGACGGGGTATCGGTGGGGTAAGGGTGGTAGGATGGTATGGGCTCCGTCAATGCTACCGTTCGGTTAGGGGTGCAATGCATGAGGCGTCGATTGCCAAACGGCTGGCAGAATGGCTCGTGTAGCTATGCAAGCGTCAGAAGTGCGCAGAAAGGCTAACGCATGGAAACCAACCGCATCGGGTGGGCATGGCTCACATTCACCGAATGGAAGGCATACCGACAACAACGTGTCGTTGGGTTCTGCAAGTGCGGTAACGACATGTAAGAAAACTAGCCTGGCATTGGTTAGCACACGGTCGGTCAACGGGTGGGTTGTACTCGCAAGAGTGGGATCAACGAGGTCATAGCGTAAAGAGACCGTGAGAATAACTAACATCGACATCGACATCGACCATGGCCCGTCGCACAGCCGTCGTTGAGGAATTTGATGACGATACCGACCTCCCGCTTCCATCCCGCCCTTTGTTCGTCGACCCCCGTGGCGCCCTCATCGAAGAGATCGGCGCATCAGACGACGACGACAGTTCAGATGATCCAGACGAAGCCACCGCCGGTCCAGCATCTCCACCCAACCCTCAGTTCCGTCCTCCACCCTTGTTGGGCTCCTCGGCCAAGCCACCAACGAATACGGTCACGGACGTCACCCCATACAAAAAGTACGTCGTTCCTTCTCGCGCTCGCTCGGTCTCACACCCTGACTACAGATGGACGTGCATATACCCCATATACATTGACGCAAAACGGCCCTATGGCACCGGCGAGCGCAGGATCGCGCGTGAGAAGAGCGTCTGGTGGCCTCTCAGCAAAGACATCGCCGACGCTACCAACCGTCTCGGCCTCGGCACACTACACGAAGTGAACAAGTCCCATCCGCGTGACTGGGAAAACCCAGGTCGCGTGCGCGTGCAGTGGAAAAAAGACGGGCGGCTCGTCAACCTTGCGATCAAAACCAGTGCGTGCTCATCTTAGTCGTCTACCCTTGCTCATCTTTATCGACAACGTCGATGGTTTGGTTCGCGACGAGTAGAGAGACAGTTATTGGAGATGATCTCGTTCCAGATACAACGGATAAAACCTGATAGTATTCCTCGACCGCCATATACCACGATATCGCTCCCTGTCGCACCAGCTGTCCCAACAGCCAAGGCGTCGACATCCAACAAAGGCAAACAGCCGATAAAGCCCAAGGGCGGTGGGAATGTGCCACCTTTGTTACTACAGAAAGCAAGCCGTCTGCCTGCGCCCCCACAACCAGAGCCACCCTTGGCAAGCCGTGTATCACCGTATTCGCCAGCGCTGGCTACGGGCGTGTTGGTGGAGACCATCAAGGCAGGTATGAATGCACAAGATCAGGGACCAGCTGGCCCTGGAATCGCAGGGGTCCAGAAGGGCAAGCGGAAAGTCGTGAGGGTGAGAGGATAATTAAAGGCTATGGGGTGTTGTTGTAGTGGACATGAGGAACATTTACAAGTGTATCGCAATCCATCATCACTCTTGACGATGACAGTGAGAGAGAGAAACGACACCGCCGAACGTGGTTCATGCTCGAATGAATGCTTCGAGGTGTTACTACCTAGCTTGCAGGAAACTCAATCCCTACTATGTTGCAATCAGATAAGATGATTTGAACCATTACTGAGAGTGGTGGTTTCGTAGATAAGTAGAAGGTGTGGACTGAAACTCCTGGGAGTTATAACAGTCCCAAAAGGTTGATCATGTATCATTTGTGAAAGCACTACTAGTACTAGAAGTTGACGTTGAAACTTTGAAGAACAAGGGTGACCGGACCGACCACGCACAGCCGCACAGCCGCACCGCCACAGGTTGAACCGTTTCGTTTCGACGATGTTTACTTCAAGTTATCGATAGTTCCAGCTACAATATTAATACGATCATCGCTTTGCTACCTCGTAATTCCTCCGGGAACACGGTAGATTGATCATCCCAAAACCTCTCCGAAACTCCCGACCAAATTCCATCAACTCGGTTGAGATGCGAAATTACGCAACGAGTGCCAACGACGGGAAAACTATTCGTGAGGCAAGGACTGGTGCTAGCGGTGGCTACTGATCCAATAATAAAATTGGAGCTTTGTGGTCGGGTGCAAGTTGATCCGAAGCGATGTGAACCCATCCGTTCGTTTGGTTATCAGATAAAGATTTTACCACCAGCCACCTCTTCCTTTCCTTGCTGCATAGTCAACATCCGCGTAGCAGGTTCCTTCGACTCTGATATTCACACTTCCGGGTCTGAAATGGGCGTCTTCTCAAGCTCCGATGTCAACGCATAGGTCTCGTCGTGGAACTACCCAAACGTTTTAATTCCTCGCATTCGCCCGCTGCTATGCGTCCTCACGGTGACACCGCGGGTTCGTAGACAGCACTGTGAACGCGAATAGACCGCATAACTCCATACATCTCATATCCGGGTTTATTGTCTGTATCTAGCATCCATTTCTCAAACGGCAACCGAATGGCATAAAATCGGGGCTCTATTACCGCTCCCATGCAATGTCGTCCCCCAACCTGCTTGTTACTAGCCAGGCAGTTGCTCCAGGGTCCCAGAACGTGTTCGGGTCGAAGCACGGCCGCGAGAAAGGATGTGGTTCGGATCTCGTTGACGAAGAGGTGGACCAAGAGCAACCTGCGTTCGCTTGGGCGAGGTTACTCCTTGGCAAGCGAGGAAATCCTCGCCATGATCCTGATACCGTTGCTACAAGACGAGCCGTCTTTGACGATCTCCATCTTGCACCGTATTATTGGCCAAAGAAAGAATACGAGAACATCCATCGTTTCGATCCATCCGCCAGGTGGACCTACCGAGAGGAGAAGGCAAGTGACTAGCAAATCGCGTTTATTGGGTTGCCATTATTGATCGTCATCAAGGCACTCGTGCGCAAGATCGACTGGAGGATTATGGTCATGGTCATTCTGGCTTTCATTGCGCTCAATCTGGATCGCAGCAATATCAATCAAGCAAATTCGGCCAACCTTCTGTCCGATCTGCATTTGACTACGGACGGTGACTAGCATTTCGCTTCCACGATGACGTATCCAATACATGAATGACACTTGAAACCAGATTTTAACTTGGCGAACACCATCTTTCGCCTCGCCTACCTGTGTGCGGAGCTGCCCTCCCAATTGATGTCGAAGCGTGTACGTCCGTCTCATCAGAGTATTCGGGGTGTTCTTTATTGACGATATCAGTTTGGACCTGATCGCTGGATACCAATTCAGATTTGTCTTTGGAGTGAGTCAGCGCTGATTCCGTTCACTTATACTAAAGAGCCATAGGCATCGTCTCACTGACTCAATTCTGGCTTTCGGACAAAACAATTTTTCTTCTCTACCGTGCGTTGCTCGGGTACGATGACTGGTGCTTCCTTGTCTTTTGACGCCATACCCTAATTTTACGCACAACAGATTTGTCCAAGGAGGGTATGAGATCGCCAGTTCTGCTCTGAAGAATGACTCATCTTGCCCATTTCAGCTTCGTACCGGAGCTAGTTTTATACATGTCCTGTCCGTCTTTCTAATCGCGGTTCTCTTCTATACTTATGGTACTTTTCAGACTTTTACACAAAGACTGAGCTTCCCATTCGCTTGGCGGGCTTATGGATGTCCGCGAATCTTTGCAACATAGTCGCTGGCTTCCTCGCCTATGGTATTCTCCATCTTGACGGCGTTTCTGGAAAAACTGGATGGCGGTAAGTAACTCGTGTATACATGAGAAGTCTGATGTTGTCTGATCGTGTGAATTCGAAGGTGGCTATTCTTGATAGAGTGAGTGATGCACCGGCAGTCATGCTACTGCTCCTTTACTTACTTAACTCACAGGGGATTGATAACCTTTGCTATAGGTGTTATCTGTCTTTTCAATACCCCTTCATCACCCACGCAGACAAAAACGTGGTTCCGACCCAAGGGATGGTTCACCGAGCGTGAGGAGGTGATCATAGTCAACAAAATCCTTCGTGATGACCCAACCAAGGTGACGGATGACGTGTTCAAATTTTGATATATGCTAAACGCTATTAGGGTGACATGCACAACCGAGAGGGCTTGACTCCGAAAAGTCTTTGGAATGCTATTTGCAACTATGATCTGTGGCCCGTGTATATTCTGTGAGCATGACTGATTACTGTGCATCAGGTCATACTCAACACCATTTGTAGTGGACTGACGACCGGAATACCCAGTAGCCCTCCTAGTAACTACCTTACCCTCTTGCTTCGACAAGCGGGGAAAGTAAACATCGTGTTTCATATCGATCTAACGCTGAACTGATCCTCTAGGTTCAATACATTCAACACCAATTTATTGACTATACCCTCCCAAGCGATAGGAATCATCAATACGTTCCTTTTTGCGCTTGTGTCAGAGTCAGTTGGTGAACGTACGCTCATGTCGATGATGGAGGATGTATGGATGTTGCCATTCCTGGTAGCTCTGTATGCTTTGCCATCGAATCCAAGTCCCTGGTTGTCCTTCGTCAGTGTTGTTCCTAACATCCTCGGAGAGGTATTCATTGACGGACAGGGATTGCTTACCGGGCTCCTCTCGTATCCGTGCGTCTTTTGTGACTGCCTTCTGATACGTTAACTGAACGTCGGGGTCAGCCGGACTCACCCGATCCTAGTAAGATCAAACATTGAATCAAAGGTCCACGGGAATCGAAATCTATTCATGACAGACCGGATTGTGCTCCACGAACTCGGGCGCGGTAGCGAGCCGTACCGTCAACGCGACCTTGTTTAACATGTACATCTTATTTTCCTACCCTTTTCTTCTAGACTGAGGCGGACGATTGACTTCTAGATTTATCGAAGCAAGCCTAGCCGTCTCAGCTCAGATATATGTCGCCAGCGATGCGCCAAGATGTTCGTCTTTGGCCACTTGTTTTCCGTCGTGAGAGTGACTCATGGCCGCCTGTCCGCTGCCACAGATGAAAGGGGAAACAGAATACTGATCATCATTTGTCTGATCAACGTGTTATTGTTGTATCCCGCCGCCAAGGCATATTACATTTGGCGGAACCGTCAGCGGGCCAAGATTTGGGACGCTATGACACCCGAGGCGAGTGCTTTGGACGCTCAGAAAAATGCCTGGCACTGACTAGGGGGCGTGTGCAGGAGAAAGCGCACTATCTGAACACGACTACCGATGTGGGGAATAGGCGACTTGATCTCCGGTTTGCCCATTGAAGGCTCGTGGGGACTTAGCCGTCTGCCGGGAGCTTCACAGCCAGAATTGCCTGGTCGCTGGAAGTTACGTATCACTATACTTGACACTGGCAGGACTTGCTGGCTATGCCGTGCATCAGGGGCCAGTGGGTTGCGATTCAGCACGACTAAAGGTAGTGTAAATACTTGTAAATCAGTAGGTAGAAGGGAAGGAATCTGGTCAATAGCTTACTAGTACCTCCAGTCGTAGTGATTGATACGAGACGCCAACGGAGGAAAGCGGTGAGCAGCGTGGCGTGGCGTGTAAAATGAGCGGTATCTATAAAAGAATGTACGTAGTTAATGGTAGTTGAACTAGCTATCACCTACGGCTGCTCTCTAACATGGGTCCTGAAATTGCGCGAATGACTCCGGCGATCTGGTAAACCCCAGGGTCATAATTGCGCTCAGTCCCACCTTCTAACCTTGAATGCAACAAGCTTTGGGCTACTATCCGAGTTCCGGGGAAGGTTGTTTGTCTATGTTGTGCAAGAGCCTCTAGATTCAACAAGAACAAACAACCTTCATGCCTCTTACCACCAACTCTGATTCCGAAGACGACCTCGACTATCTCCCTCCCGAGGATGGTACCTCCCTGCTCAGTCATCGCTCCAGAGCACCACTGATCCTCGTGCACAGAATCTGACTCGGATAGCTCAGACGAACAAGGTGGAGTAGAGAACGCTGCCGAAACAGAGCCGCCCAGGCCAGACCCGGCAGAGCAAAAAAAGTGACTTTACCCTCGTATTCCAACCCTCTTCTGACGATGACGCGTCGTACTCAGGCAACGCGACGCGCTCTGGGCCAGCTTTCAGGCCTCGGTGTCCACACCACCGTCGAACGTCCATACCAACGGTGGTGGACCCTCTTCCACCGGAACGCCTGCAGTAAATCGAATCAAGATCGAAAAGACATATTTGTTTGCGGGCAAGCATGTCACGTACGTGTGTTCGCCTTTGGCCCTTTGTGCGTACCCTACACATGTGATGTGGGATTTGACAGCGAGGTCGTCGAGGTCGCCGAAGATTCGGAAGAGGCGAAAAAGTGGCCGCGATGGCCGCCGTACCCACTGGCGTCCGAGTCCGTGCCGATACCCTTCCCTGACAAGGGTGACGAAGGTGGGAACAGCAAGGGCGATCGACCTGCATCATCACCAGCACCAGCACCAGCACCAGCATCACCTGCGGTCGCTGGGGAACCAAGTACTGTGACGACGGCAGCAACAACCGCACCTACGCCGGGCGAAAAACGGTCCGGCCCACGAAAAACACGGAAGGTGCTCCCATCGATACCCAAGCCCTCGCAGGCCAAAAAGATTTCGACGCTGAACAAGTCGGCGATGGACTGGCATGCACATGTCGCGTCTCAGTCGAGCGACGTCAAGGACGAGCTCGATGTTAACAGACGTGGCGGTGGTTACCTCGAAAAGGTGGACTTTTTGAAGAGAGTCGAAGGCAGACGAGAAGATGTATTCGAAGCGAACAAGGCGAGCAAACGGCGAAAGACTTAGGGAGGTGAATGTGGGGTGGGAATGGCAAAGGCACGTCATCTTGTACAGTACATCAGCTTGGAACATTTTTTGGCATAGATTACAGACTTGGTAAAACAGATACATATTCAAGAATCAGTACTTAGTGCGGGGGACGAATCCTGTTGTCCGACCCTCTATACCAGCTTCTTAGCTTCCACAACGAGTCCGCTCTCGCACTCGATCTTGTGTTCTGCCCACGCAGACTTTTGGCAGCTCGCCACACAACATCCTGCCTTGCTTTGTGGCACCCACCACACTTGCGTAGCATCGCGCTCGGGTTCCCGCACCACGAGCACTCGTGCAAATTCACCGGATTTGTTCCTTGCAACTCATCGATATTGTCCCCATTCCGGGGCCGAAAGTCGTGCCGCCATCCCGCGAGCTGGTCCTCGGTCTTGTCGCGCTGGACGACGGGCTCATGGTTGATGGCCGTCCTGTCGAACCGCGCGACGATGGGGCTCCATGTCTCAGCGACGGATGGGTCACGCGAGAAGATCGTCATTTGGGCTTGGCAGAGTTGAGACCTGGGTGGATCGACGTCGAACACGGCGTAGAGCTCGTCGGCGATCTTGAGTTGGTCGGCGTACGTCTTGGAGAGAAATGGAGACGGGAGGAAGGGAAGAAGGATGCAAGAAATCAATAAGCTCATCCCGCAACGAACGCAAAGGAACGCCCACCTCGAGTTCTCGCAGATCGGTCGACAGCTCGGGATCCTTGTTCGGGTACCAGTACAACACGCTCTTCCTGTGCCGCGTGTCTGGGGGTGGCTCTGCAATATATAGCTTTCGTACGATCGTCAAGAACGCAAGACCTTTGCCCATTCTGATCCCCAATTGTGGACGGCCAGGTTGTCCGCATCTCGACCGCGCGGGACAGTTTGATAAAATGGACAACCGACGCGGCATTCTTGAGCTCAAGCATTCATTTTAATGTCTTCTTCGTGGTCCACTCATTTCACGGCCATCTTTACCCTTCCTTCACTGGCTCCTGATCGAGATCATTTCTACGGATTCCACTACATTTAGATCGTATCGTATCACCGGCCATTGTCCAATATAGTAGTTCATCGTTATCCATAAATCCACATAATCCGACATATACGACGTTGATATAGTGACTCGGAGGAGTTTATGACAACCTGTGCATTTTATGCACGGTTCCATTAAATCTCACTATGCATAATTATGGCGGAAGCTTTTTCCTGATGTGACTTCAAGGGTGAATGCGAAATCCATCACTGACGCCCATCGAGTGGCCACTCTTAATATCCACTTGTGAAGAAAGTCAAGTAGGGTGATGGCACTCGTGTGGGATGAAGAGACTCACAGAATAGATAGAAGAGTATCTGATCGGGGAGACCTCGGGGGATCGTAATGGAAACACCATAACTATTAGCATACGCTGTAGCCAATTTCACCCCTACGAGCTTGCTCAATGGCGATACTGAGTGACCCGGTTGAAAGACATACCGCAGAACTCGCCGTTCGCTATATACACAAGAGAGAGATCAACGAGCACGGAGGCCGAGAAGGGCTCGTTGAGTACCCTGTAAAGCAGGCAATCTGAGGAGGTACAGGACCGCATCAACATACCATCGGACGAAGTATTCCTGTCCCTGGCGCCAACCACGGGTGCGAGAATTGGGATACTGAAAGTCGGCTGCGAGGACAGCCTGGCAATGTGGTACAGTGGCCACGAGTGCAAGCAAGGAAATAAAAAACTTGGAGACCATGGTTAAAATTGAAAGGTTGACCAGAGGGCTTGAAGGTGCTAGAGCACGACGTATTTATAGCTCGCCGGAGTGTATAAAGGACTCGGATGGATGATTTCCGAGCTTCAGGAAACCCGCGGACTCGGACTTGCAGTGAAACAGACTTTGAGTCATGCCAAACGAGTTGAAGCTATCAGTTGAAAACAGGTCCATGTCGCGAACGCATGGAGATCCCCGGCCGAGCTGAGCAAGTGGCTCCATTGAGGGCCGAGGCCAATCCACACCAAGGCACCTCCGAGTCTTACCGTAGCACACGGTAAGCCTATCCCACACATGAGGTAGTAGAATTTCTTGGCAAGCGCGTATGACAAAATAGTTGAGATCGAGCAGTTCCTGCGGCCTACGTCTCTGGAATCTATTTGGCACAGATGGGCAACGCGTCGGTCCACATGGTGAACGGCAGTCCGGCACTTGGGAATTCGGATTTTCCAGTTAGCTGATTGACGGATGAGTTGGGGAGGGAGAGTCCGAGTTTGTAGTCCGCCATCATGATGTCCACCCCAATCTATGGCAACTATCACGGGTAACGCCAACGCCCTCCTTCTTTCCAATACCTCACCTCAAAACACAGGTACTACACCAAACGACCTTTCCTTCGAGACCCCCGTCTAGCCCTCTTACCCTCCCATTTCTTTCTCGACAAGTCCGTTCTCGACGTCGGCTGCAACCAAGGCTGGGTCACCTGCGAAATCGGTTCGTGACCTCGTCCAGTCTATTCACCCGTTCACCCGTCCACAGCCCAGTCATGGGGCGCTCGGCGCGTTCTCGGCGTCGACATTGACGACGCCCTCGTCCGTGCCGCGTGGAAACGCCGACGCACGTTGTGGAGTCTCCAAGCACCCCCCGTCTCGGTCCCTCTCGCCTCGGACGCAGACCCGACCGACTACTTCCCAACCTCGTGCGAACAACGTCACGGCCCGCTGCCCATCCCCGACCCCGACCCCGACCAGCGCCCTGTCTTTCCCCACAACGTCGCCTTTCGAAATACAGACTGGGTCACCGAGGACACCACCGACGAACCCACCTACGACGTCGTCATCGCGTGCGTCCGCATCTCGACCCATTGACCTCGTTGACCTCGTGTCTAGCTTCTCCATCACGAAATGGATCCATCTCCACCATGGCGACGAGGGCCTCGTCGCCTTTTTCCGCCGCGTACTCCACGCGTTGAACCCCGGCGGCGCGTTCATCGTCGAACCGCAGGCTTGGGAGACGTATGCGAAAGCACGGCGCATGGACCCAAGGTTGAGAGAGAACGCCAAGGGCCTTCGGGTGCGTCCATGCGATTTCCCTGGGGTGTTGGAGCAGCTTGGATTCGCGCCGCCGCAACATTTGGGCACGGCTGGCGAAGGAGGTATGTGCAGCCTCATGTGATAGGCCGCGTTGCGTGCTGATCGTCGTGATCGACAGGGTTCCATAGGCCCGTTGACCTCTATATCAAAAGCAATCACAACGGGGAGGAGGTCGCACCACTAGCAGACTGATACATGCAGGTATATCGATTCAATAAACAGCTGTGTATTGCTATCGTCCATGATGCACGTCAACGTCGCAAAATCGTCCCTTTGAGCGGCTAAATTAAGGTCTACCAATCCAAATTAGATCAAAGCGTATCACAACTACGATAATCCAAAGGCCCCCTCCAAACGGGAGCGGCCACAAATCTCAACAAGGTATACAAGAGAGAGAAAACGACCACAAAGCCGGACGCACATCTAAACACGTCGACACGGTCGCGAGCAAGTGACACAAATAAGTTAGATACGTTCATACATGCAAATGTACGCCTTGCTCTTGAGAACTTCTTCCAACGATGACAGCCGGACGATAGTATCGCTCACAAACGCCCAGTCTCGCAAGGGTTTCCCCTCTGAATGCTGTGGCAGTGCCGTGTATGCAACGTAGTGTCCACCCAGCTACACGTGCGACACCGTGAGCGTGCCTCGGGTCAACGAATGTGCATTCGACACGTACCATATGGCCAATGTGCACCACAACTGCATATAATCTATACATACACGGCACTGGTCTCCTTGCACGTCCTCTCGATACCGCCACCTTGGAATCAAAATAATCCTCTCGTCTCGGCGCCAGGTACGGCGCCAAATCGAGATATTCAGGAAACGAGATATAGTCATCGAGCTTCTTGAACCCCGTGGAGAATGAGACGACCGGCGTCTTGGACAGTTGTTGAAACCGCTTGAGATGGATCACGAGGATGGGTGGTGGCGTGGCGATCAGGTAGCGTTTGTAGGCAGGTCGTAATAGGAATTGTCGGGAACGCGGCACGCCGGACGGATGTCGCTGGTCCTTGGAACGGGGCGCATCTGGTGTCTCTGAGGGCTGTCGTAGGTGTTCTTCAGAGGCGTTGGGCGATGGGTTGGAGGACACGGCTGACGACACGTCCGAGTAGACTGACAGTAACGTCTCGCTCTCAGGTTCTGAGACCTCGCTCTCGATATTACTGTCGCCGCTTCTGGGACTATGTTGATGTCGATCTGATGGGGTGCCGAGTGATATTCTCGACGAGCGTTCGGCGGAAGACCGCGTGTAGGTGGACGAGACGGTGTTTCCTCTGATTGGTTCAGGCCTTGCCGTTCGAGGGGACGTGGGAGACTCGGCGCCAGTCGTTGATATGGAGGGGACGACATACACCGATCGATCAGACGGTTCGTTCCTGACAGGCGATACGAGCTCGATAGGATAGTCATCATTGAGCTGAAGTGCAGGAGGTTTAGGTTTAGTCGTGGTTAGTGTTGATTGGGTATCACGGGATATCTGGGTATCTTGGAGAGAAGTCGTGGTATGCGGCGGTGATGCTTGAGGGGAGGCAACGGGAATGGAGAGGTTGGAAGGTATCGAATCCGGGGTTGAATGGACACCATTGACCTTGGCGTCGACAACTTCGTCATCCTCGCTGTCCGTACACGAATCCGGTTCTTGCGCTGATCCTTTTGCTTTAGGCTTGTAGAATCCATTGGCAATTTTCCAACAACGGTGACACCGGACTGTGTTGCCTCCATCGAGAACTTCAACGGAGGTGAACAATCGAAGACACTCTTCTATTCTGTTGATGTTGTTGACCTTTAAAAAAACATTTTGTGCAGAAGCCGAGGACGGTTCCTTGGATTGCCTGAAGATCGAAAAGGGCTTTGGGACGTTCGGCGGGTTAATGTCAGCAAGGATATCCCGCAGGTATGCTGCCTCTTCTGTGCTAAGCTTGGGCGGTTTCGAGGGCTTTGCGGTCTTTGGGTGCTTGCCGGGACTTGATGGGCGTGAGATTAATGGGAAACGGGGCGTCGCGGAACTCAGCGGGGAATTACCAGACCGTTGGGTTGGCATAACCGAACGCTTCACGTTTGTGAGCTGAGCCTGAAATATCTCGTTGACGAGCCCTGGCGACGTCGAGGTGGACTCTCTTTCGAGCTGTGACGACGGTGAAGCAGTCTCGTTTGGCGCGTCCGCCGCACCAGGGGTCGAGCCGAGATGGTGTGAAGGGTTCCCTTCCTCCCCATGCTTCGACGCTGTCGCAGAGGTGGTTCCTTTCTTGTCCTTGTCCTTTCGCTCACTCTTTAGTCGCTTGGTAAGACCGACCGAGACACTGATTCGCCTGCTGATCTTTGCCCAGCTTTCGTCTTTGTCTCTCTGAGTCCTTTCTTTGCCGTTGACCTTTTCGGGGGCGATGATAGTGACATGGTCAGCTGGCGGTTCCTGAGGTGGCGCGGGTACTGAGAGGTCTACGACAGCAACTGACTGCGGGGTGTCCGTGGGTGTTTCCGGTATGAAGGGTGAGTCCGGTGCGGGGGATGGCGGTGTTTGAGCGGCAGTGTCGTCTTTGGGCACATCAACGGCATCTTGCTTGACATTGATGGGTTCGACGGCAATCTCGACGTCGGCAAGATCTATGCTCCGTCTCCTCTGGGAATCATCACACTGTGGAGGGCTGTCGAGAGCAGTACTGCGGATGGGTGTAGCAGGGACAGAGGACGAGCGCTGTTGTGGTACGGCTACGTAGAATGCCGTTCCAATCTTCTTTGCAAACTGTTTCAGTTTGTCGCGCTTGCGTTCGCGAGCGTAGTCTTCTGGTTTCATGCTCAAACTGAGGTCGCTAAAATCTTCGTACGTGTGAGAGACGTGTTTGCAGGTTTGGCAAACGAGGATGCTGGCAAGCTTGCCGCCAAAGAGCATGTCGACAAACGATGACAGCTGGTTATCGGCGTGCAGGGGAAGTTTGGGCGTATGAGGGGGATCGGGACGGGATGGCTGTGATTGATTGCTGTCCGCCTTCGGAGATGGTGATCGTTGCTTGATTATCTATGAGATTGACGTAAGGAGAGAGTACACGTATGTGGAGGTGGAAACGCACATCCATCTCCTCCATGCGAACGGCGTCGAGGAGCTGGCATAGGAACTCGTGGGCGTCTTGCTGTCTGAAATCGAGATATTGGTCATACTTTTTCCCGAGGACGGCCAAGAGATCTCTGAGGAAGGTTCAACAAAGCGAGGTAGATGTTGCAAAGGAACGACGCACTTTGGGCTCATGTTTTCCCGTTTGAGGTTGTTCTGAATGTCCCATGCGGTGTGGAGGAGTGCAACGAGGTGGTCTCCGATGGGAAGGGCGTTTGACCAAGGCTGATCGTGGTCGGGACTGAGGCCATGGCCATTCGTGAGGACGGGCGAGCGGCAAGACGCGATTGGTGTGGAAGGTCGCTGAATAAGAACTGGAACTGGACGAAAGCGAACGATGGATTGCAAGTATTGAGTTGCAATCAACTGGTAGTGTGCTGATGAGCATCTGGGTAGATGACGACTGACCAGTTACTAGTACTTACACCCTGCAAGACCGAGTTCATAAAGCACGTATTTCCATGGTTGAGCAGACCTGGTGGTAGTAACGCTGATTTTTCTTTTTCTTCGCGAGCTTTCCTGGCTCTGTACTGTTCTTGCGGCGATGGCGTCTTTTGTTTCGCCATTGCAGTCGACAGTGAATCTTTCGGAATATTTATGTCTCCCGCCTCCGACCGCAGTGCTAAGGGACTACACATACACCCCCCCTCGAGGGGTCACAAGCACTGCCACTCAACGGCGCAGTCGCATATGGCCCTGCCAGCACCGTCCACAGCCTAGTAAAGGACGCCGTGCATTCTAGACCGGCGAGCGACTCGTCTACAAATGGAGTCCTGTCAATAAACACCCTTCACTGCCTCACCGCCTCTTACAACATTCCTCGATTGGTCGGTAGGACTCTGGCGCTGGGAGATCCCTCAACGGCAAGTGATCTGAAAGCCGTCTCTAACGGCACGCGAGGTTTTACCGTACCGTGGTAGGGCGTAACAATGGCATAGTGACTGTCACACGTCATGACAGATGTGTGGGTAGGATAGGAACGAGTCTTGGCAAGTTGAACCCTTGTTCATACAGATCCGTACCGTCACATCAAGGATTGTACGTGGCTCCGTTACTCTCGGATGGAACTGACGGAATGCTGTTATGATTTCGTCTAGCCGGCTTCGACAATCTCAATTTGAGTTAATCTGCCCACCTGCGCGGCAATCGTATTCCTTTATCGCGCACACCTGGACGACGAATAGACCCGAGAATATAGGTCCCAACCTTTGAGAATATCACGCAATCCACACTGTTGGACGTCAACTATTCAATAGTCTCACCTCAGGACTACCTCAGGTAAGCAGGTGCAAGGGTTGATGACCTTCTAAGCTCGTAGGACTAATTGTCTAATATACACACAGCGACTTTGATTATCCTTGAGTGGGTGTTTTGGACCTCGTCAAGTAGTTCATCGACTCCAGTTGTCTCTACCACACGCCGGAATGTTTCTTATCTCACGGCCAAGGACGGGGCTGATCTCCGTTAGCGTCCATACCAGTGATTGCTAGTTGAGGAAGAGTGCTTCGTAAACCAACTCAAAGTGACCTCTTACTCGTGCCTGACGAAATCCATGTTCCCTGTCGCCTACACGACTCTATCGTCCCTACGGTCTGCAGTGTCCGCTGGGAACGGTTACAGCGTGATGTCGTACACGGGTTAACCCGCTCAGACTTATCGAGGCTGCTGGTCGGCGGACGTAGAGAACTAGTTGCGACTACCGCCATCCGTTTTGAGTGTAAATGCAGTGTACGTGTATGTTCCCCAGTTCAGCACCACCCGGCCCCTTCTAGTTCTCTATGGAGAAACCCGAGTTACATTCGCCCGCTTTGCATCATCTCAATGCCATTGATGGTCTCAAGGAAGAAGAATTACCGCACCCTGAGCGCGCCGTGCTAGACCGCAACGTTTGGAGGAAAGTTGACATGTCGATCCTACCGGTATGCGTTAGCTTCTATCTTTGTAATGTCTTGGTATGTTTGCGAGCTCGGTTTCGTACACCGTACAATTGACTTCGCAGACGACGTGCAGGACAAGGGAAACATCGGGAATGCGCGCGTGGCTGGATTGCAGACGCCACTGGCCATATCGAATTATCAGGTACTTTAGGCGCTCTAGGTAACTCACTTCCGCTTATTATTTGTGGTAGTACACGATGGCCCTCGTTGCGACTTTTGTGTAAGTGCACGAGTGTTCGCGGTCTTTAGCCCCTATAGTCGTCATGCAGCAGTCTGAGTATGGCCATCCAGTTTTCATACAACATGGTCGTGAAGGTAGATCACGACATCGTCGATAATGTCACTAGACTTATCTTTGCATGCT
The DNA here is from genome assembly GCA_038091155.1 of Harrya chromipes. NCBI lineage: Eukaryota > Fungi > Basidiomycota > Agaricomycetes > Boletales > Boletaceae > Harrya > Harrya chromipes. The sequence continues at coordinate 24,547 of JBBPNX010000001.1, forward strand.
GTAGGCTGTAGGACCTAACATCATGCTTCCCGCTGTGATCACCGTGGGTGGTTTTGTTTCCGCTTCGCGAGGCAAGCAGCTATCGGTGTTATCTCGACATTTTACATTAGCTTACCGGAACTCAAGGGCTGGTTCATAATTATCCTGGATTCTTAGCTTGTCGGTGCTCGCTCGGTTTGTTCCAAGGTTGGGATTTCCTGTTTGCCAGTGTGGGTTTCTTCATTCATCAGTAACCCAGGTGGCATCTTTCCGATGATTGTTCTCTGTCTATCCTTCTTCTATCCTACCAAGCTGTTGCAGAGATGGTATGCATCAACCTAGCGCTACATTATACTGTCTGATATTTTGGCAGGATTGGGGCTTTCTTCTCCATATCATTATTGGTCGCCGCGTTCGCTGGTTTACTAGCCGCTGCCATCGTTCATATGGATGGAATTGGTGGTAAGCCTGGTTGGGCCTGGATATTTATTATCGTATGTTGAGCATGCAGTACCCGGGGAACGACACTTATTGGTTTTGATAGGAGAGTCTATTCGCCGTTATATTCAGTGCCATGTCCTTTTTCTTCCTCCTTCGTTCACCCGAGAAGGCGCATTTTTTGACGGAGACAGGAGGGCATACGTTATTTCAACCGAAGCCAACCTGATGGCGTCACATGTCAGCGAGTTCATCAAGTCTGGTTGGCTACGCGTCCTTTCCTTCTCCGTCCTCGGCGCGTTTTCCGAGACGCCCGCATTGTTCGCGTGGGTAGCCAACAACAGCGCACCAGACACGCGACGCGCCACTGCGGTGGCTATCACGTTCGCCCTGCGCGAACTAGGTGGTCTTTTCTCTCTCTGTCTCCTTGGATATCTGTCTACGGATTCAAAGCACACCAAAGCAGCAGTAGTCACGTTCATCGGCATGTCCATCGGGATTTTGATCTCGGCGACGGCCAACTGAGTGTACCTACAGCGAGAGAACCGTTTGAAAACGAAGAGGAGACAGAAGATAAGAAAGGAAGACGAGCCAGAGGGCGCTGGAGATCGCGGTGCATGGTTCATATATGCTTTGTAGGTTGGGGGTCTAGGTGAGCTGAAGCACGAGGCAATCCGAAGGTCGAGTCTATGGATGAGAAGTTGGTTGTGTTAGACTCCTCTGTGCGGCCAGCGATTTTGTACACGTCCACAAATGGGGTCAAGTCTATATATCACTTGCTAACAACCGCCCCAGTCTCCTCAACAACATCTCGTTCTCCTCTTCCGTTCCGACTGTAATTCGCAAACACCCCTCACATCCAGGCTCACCACCTCTATATCGCACCACAATGCAACTCTCCCCCGCTTCCTTTTCCTCCGCGAGCGTCTTGTACACCCTGACTGACCTAGCATTGTCCGGGGCACCCGTCTTGGGATCGAGGATCGGGATCAACACAAAGTTGGCATTGTTTCCTCCGATTGTCTGCCCGACGCCCAAATAGGCGAGCTTTTCGAGCGACGCTTTCAAATTTTCCCGAGATTCGAGGAGTGTCCTAATTTTGTCGCGCATGCCCTGGATCGCAGCCGGTTGGAGCGCAGCCAAGGCCAAGTGCGCGGTCGGCGTCGAAATATTGTACGGCGCTTTCGTGTTGCTGAGTACTTGGATCAACGGGGACTGCGCCAACGCAACGCCGAGCCTAGCGAGGGAAAATCAGTCCAACTCACTTCACGGTCGCCGATGACTTTTACCTACCGGATCGCAGCTAGCCCGAAGCTTTTGCTCAGGGTTTGCATCACGCAAATATTCGCATAGTCTTTGATCAACGAGACTGCAGACGCGTCCTCTCCAGCGAAATCAACGTACGCCTCATCCACGACCACGATCCCCTTGAATGGTTCATAATCCAGTAAGGCACGGATGGCATCGAGGGAGATGGTAGTCCCAGTTGGATTTCCGGGAGAGCACAGAAAGATAAGTTTGATCAAAGGATCCCTAGACACCGCTTCCTTTACCTGTTCAGCTCGGTCAACATCGTAGTTTCACTGGATGAGACATGATACCGACAGACTCGACGAGCAAGCTAAACCGTCCCTTGTCGCCACCCTCCCCCTCACTCCCACTCAGGTTGAGAGGGCACCGAACGACCTCGATATCGTTGACTTGAGCACAAACAGCGTACATGCCGTACGTCGGAGGGGTTGTCAAGATTTTTTCTCGCCCAGGAGCGACGCATACGCGCATGATCAAGTCGATCACCTCATCCGAGCCTACGCCTAGGAGAACGTGTTTTTCGTTCGGAAGCCCCCTGAGTGCCGTGATGCGCGATTTGATATCGTTGTGAGATGGGTCTGGGTATCGGTTCAGATGTGCACCCAAGGCGCCCCGTAATTCGGGGAGTATCTGGGCGGTGGAGTGGCCGAGGGCGTTTTCGTTTGCATCTAGCAGGATTCCATCTTGGTAGTCATCCCGAGCGCAGCGATATGGGTGCAGTGCAAGAATGTTGGGTCTTATGACCTTTTCTATGTCGAAATGTGCGGGTTTTGATGGCTCGGAGGAAGGGGTCAGACCGTGGATCGGCATGGCATGAAGCGAAAGGCACAATGACTCACCTCGGTGACTCAGCAACGTACAAACGGTGTGCCCAACCCAAAAGTTAAATTGTCCGACAACATTCAAACCCGTTAAGTTCATCGAGGTAGTAAAGAAACCACAGCCGCGGCAAAGCACGTCAACCGGTCTACGTACTCAATTCACACCGTGACACTCGCTGGCTCGTCGAGAAACCAAATCCAATTCAACATGTCCGAACGAACATGCACACGCCTAGACGTCCCTTTTCCCGACGCGTTCTCCGACGAACAAGGACCACGTTGTACATGCTTTATTTCTCCAACGGCTCTCTGCACGCCACAGAGATAGTAGCCTTAGACCGCTTCGGATGAACACAAGAAAATGAAGTCGAAAGAATCAACTGTTGACGCGGACGCCTCGCGATGACGTGGTGAAAGCCGTAGTCCCCAAGCCTAGACTTATACGCTGAGATCAAGAGATCATCATACAAAACTTGCAAGTGCTCCTCCAAACGTGCATCTGATGAACAGCCCAGGTTCCCATTAGCCTTTGAGGCTAGCATCGACACGGAAGAGATCCATCCAGAACACCGAGGCGAGGTGAGGTGCTCATGTACAAGATCCAAATTCCAGAAAACTGCGAACCAAATAAGAAGACAAGCCTCGCCTCGAGAACACCGCTCAGACTCGCCAAGTCCTGGCTTTGATACGGAGGAGGTTCGTCGAGAAGACAGATGCGAGGCGCATCGACAAGTGCGAGATCCCCGTACCCAGAGGCCGCAACCTTTACCCACGTCCGTGAACCGAATAAGAAGACGGCCCACCCTCGAGATAACCCTCCGGAATCGCCCCTCTTATGTTCGAGGCTGCGAAGCGCCGAGCAAGGCAGGAACGGGAGAAGTCGTGAAGAAAGGGGGGGAAAGTCTGATCGATCGATGGGCTCTGGCCTCGATGCAACGCGCACTGCGCACGGTACACCGCAGCAATCAGTTCGACCCGCGAAATGCCGTCGAGTCCGTCGATGCGGCCCATGAGGCGATTACCCCTGAGTTTCAGAATTGAATGCTGCAGTAATAATGCGTCTGTGCCGCAAACAAGGGTTTGATACGGACACCCCTGACGACCTATCTATCTACATACAGCTCTCAGTCGAAATGGTTTATGCAAGGTTGGGCTATGACGCGTGGAGAAAGAGTTCAATTTGCTGCGATATAATGCCTCCATTTTCCGCGTCCGGCGTTCGTATTTCATTTCGGAACAAGCTCATAATCCCACTGCGCCCTCGTACTCGGAGTTTCATCGTCTCTGCGACGAGTTTGGCTTAAACGTTCAGGGGCGCTCTCGTGCTACAATTCAATGAGATTTGTGGGACAGACGTCGACAGTCTCGACAAGTTACTAGCAAAATTTCTGCCACGCCGTGCGCATAAATCCCGTTTCACATGATCTGCACACCTGCCGTGAGGTAAGTCCTAAGCTTATCCCTCATTTCCGTTCTCGGTGACCTATGCCCAAGGACTGGAAGTCTCTGGGTCAAAACCAGGCCGTGTGCAAGAGAGTTGTGAACGACCTCGTCGACCTCGTCGATACGAAGAGCACGGGCGTAGGAATTCCGTTGTTCGAGGGCAAGGGGAAGCTTAGCAAATATGCCCACTCGACAGGCAAGATCTTCCCCACGGAAAATGCGCACGCAGGAGGGGCGTTGCGATCCCTCCTGCGGTACCCCTGCGATGCTGCTCCCGGCAGTCGCAAGGGTTTGTGAAGAGGCGCCGCCAAAAGAGGATTCTCACCGTCGTTTTGTCATCATGAGATGGAGCTCCACTTTCCTGGACCCGAGAGTCGGACTCCACGAGCCTTCTAAGGGGTTGTTTTATGCATTGTAACTTGTTAAGAGGAACACTACTGTACATCACAGGTGTCACGGAAACAGTCCTCGGGGCACAACCAGCAGCAACGAATACGACCCGCCGCAAGTATGGTGGCTAAACTGGGCGGAGGTGAGTGAGGCTTCTTATCTCTGTATCTCGATAACGCCGACATGGATACTAACAATTTCATTCTTGGGCTCAGGGTAGAACTGTCTGAAATGTATTAATGGAAGAATGCGGTAAGGTGAAAGAAGTGAAGAAAACTCTATTGATCTCTTTATCTCGATAACGCCAGTCAGCAGGCCATCAACATGCCCGTTCGGGCGTGCATACTTTGTGGCACGAGGCGCAACACAGATATATTACCTCGTAGCAAGGTAATCCGAGTTGCCCACACAAGTCTCCTTACCATCTCCTCTCAACCCCACAAACCCGTGACCACCTCCTCGCTATACAGCAAAATGACCTCCAAAAATAAACAGGTGGACCCAACAGAATACTATGACGTTTCTCTAATGCTGGCTATTTCGCAGAAGAAAAACGGTGGGAGGAACCACCGTGACCTCACATCCAAGGACTCGCCACTCGACGAGTACTTTGCCAAGTACTACTCCACGTTTGAACGCGATCCTATAGAATCTGCAGAGTACGAATTTCATCGTCTAAGCGACAAGTTTGGCTCGGAACAGGAAAACCCTGCGAGACAGGACGCCACGAGAGGAAAACAGGTCAGTCATATTACTGCTCACATGAGTTTCGTTCTGAACAATAGACACATCCTAGAAACCTAAACGTGGAGGAATGCCGCGCAGCACGGCAACACCTTACTTGCCCGGACCAATTCAGGATTTTTTCGCCAGCTATGCGCCTCGCTTTCAATACAATCCCGGCGCGTCCTCGTCATTGGAGTTTTACCGTCTCTGCGACGAGTTTGGTTGGGATAAGGAACATTTCGACAGGCAAAGTGCCCGTCAGAAGTTCGACAACGCTCTCGTGCTGCAGTTCAACAAGATCTATGGGACAGACGTCGACAGTCTCAGAACCTGGCAGGATTTGTGTCGCGCCATGCGCATAAAGCCCGTTCCAAACGACCTGCACACCTGCCGTGAGGCAAGTCGTCGTTATTCCTAATTTCCTTCCTTGATGACTCGTGCTCAACGACCGGAAACCTTTGGTCATGACCAGGCCGCACGCAAGAAATTCGTCAACCTCGTCGACCTTGTCGATACGAAGAACACGCGCGTGAAAGTTGAGTCGTTCGAGACTGAGCGTAAGCTCAGTGAATACTCGCTCTCAACAGGGAAGATTTTTCCGAAGGAGAACGCGCACGCAGGAGGGGTGTTACAGCACCTCCTGCAGCCCAGTTTCTTCCCCTACAGTGCCGGTCCCTTTATATCCAGTCATTGGGGTGCGATGGGACGCCGCTAAATGAGGATTTTCACCTTCATGGCGCTTTGTCATCATGAGATGGAGCTCCGCCTTTAGCCAGTGTGATTTTTGTATTGGTGTAATGATGTATCAAGTTGCGATGACCGTGTTTCTTGAGAGCTAAAAGCTAGTTGTTTCATTAGTATGTGTTCCTGTACGATTACGGTGGCCGGCTTGGATGTATGCAAGGTCGGAGAGCTCACGGATTGTGTCATGAATTGAAGGTAGTACCTATAACTGGCCGGACACTTCGAATCAACACCAGCGCATAGATTTCTGGTCTTCGGCACTGTGAGTGATGTCAGTCAAGGGTGATCGAAGGTGATCAGCATCACCCGACACGGCTCGGACTCGGGCACCGATCACTTGTCGTTATAACACCCACGTTATGAAGGGGATACGATTATAGCTACTAGTAGGCGCTATCTACACAACGACAAGACAATCTGAGCGTCGACAGGCCGCGATGATGATGATCGATGATCGATGATGCTTGGGCCGATCATTCAAATCACATCGCCTCTGCGATAACTGCGTACGCCCATGTACCAATGCACGCACTCACGCCGTCAGAGAAATGTCAGCGCCTTACATTAGTGATGTGGACAGCTCTCCTGAATTCTGTCTATGATACGCTTGATATAAGCTTCCATACCCTAACGGAGCCATCATCCGCCGTAGTAGACAAGAAATCCTCAAAGCCCAAGCGAGGGCACCACCGCACTGAATTTACATCGTAAATATCATGGGCGGACGAAACCGACGCGATGAGCCTCGAGGTCAATGCGCCACGCGCGGTGTCTTGTTGTAGAGACTCCTTCCACAAACTAGAGTCAGAGGAAATTAGCGTCCATCTGACCTGAAAGCTCACCGATATTTCCCAGACGTTTATTTTACCATCACTCCCCGTGCTTGCGATCCATCCAAGGTTGTCCCCTTTCCCCGTCCGCCAATCTATCGAATATATGCTTCTTGTATGACCCTTCAGCTCATGGGTAAACTCCCATCTATGTTCAGCCGTACGTCTCCAAATTTTGATGGTGAGGTCATCGGAAGAAGAGGCAAGGTAGTCTCCTCGAGGTGCCCAGGTGACACACCACACTGTTCCTGTGTGACCTGGCAATGTTGCAAAGCAACACCAGTCGTCTTCGGGATCGTCGTCGTAAAGCTTGATAGTATCATCGTAAGATGCGGACGCGAGGATCTGCCTCAAAAATCCAAGTCAGTCTCGAAGCGACGTTCTGCGAGAGGGAGAACAACCTCCTCTGTAGGATGCCACGATATACACTTGACGTCCTGACTGTGATCCATCAAGACAGCCATGCATGCAAAGTCTGAATCTGGCTTGGCTGTAACAGAGACAAGTCAAGAGACGTCAATACCATGGTCGAGTTCGGTAATCACCTTCCCAGACCCATACTGATTTGTCTCTGCTACACGTTGCAAGAAGCTTGCCCGTCGCCGAGTAAGCCACACTCTTGCATTCTGTCTCGTGCCCCTCCAACAACGCAGCGCATTCCCATTCTTCGGACTCGGTCAGATCTTCATCATCCTCAGATTTCTCCCATATGCCAACCTGGGCGTCGAAGGATCCTGTTGCCAACGTTTGCCCCGAGGGCGACCATGCAACGCTTCGGACGGTTTTACTGTGTCCTGTCTGAATGGTTGAGAGATGAGAAAAAGTAATTCTGGATGGATCGTGTGGGTCCTTGCGGTAGCTGTACAAGCGTACGGTCTTGTCTGCCGAACATGAGGCAAGTAGAGGTTTGGCTGGGTTCCAGGCGACTTGCCAAGCACGATCTTCGTGACCTAACACGAGGATAGTGTCGAGAATGGGCCCGATGAAGACAGTATGCATACCTGGTAGTTCTGCATGAAGTTGCAGTGTAAACGGTAAATCAATCGCCATTTGACTTGCCAGTGAATGGCGAAGGTTATGATCGTGCTCAGGTCAGTGATAAAACTCGTCGGATATCAGTGATACTCGACCAGTTCTCACGGTTTCTTGCTCACTTGAATCCAACTTCAATGATACTTGCCATAATGTCAACGTTCATTCGCTCGAACTGGGGTCACTTTCTGTAGAACCAGAGGGCAGATTTTGGTCGTAACATTCACTGGTGGTCGCTAAGGAATGAACTTGCCGACTGTTTTTCGAAGATTTGGCCTGCCTACGGGAGCCCCGCTGTTTTCGTGGTGCTTTGTGAATGAAACTCGTTTTAAAATGGTGCGCCGTTCTCATTTACTTGATGCTCACAACTCTCGCCTGCAGGTCATTGTATCTCCCCAACTCCTAACCATCGCGATTGTGTTCAGGTCGTTGCCCAAACTCTCTTTCTGGCTGTCAGCGCCGTCAGCAATCCAGCGGTCTCAGTCAGATAGGAGTCTCTCTTCATGGCCGAGGTCTCTGTACTTGATAACTGTAACAGGGACGTCCTATCAGTGGTACATCCATAATCAATTGTGATTCCGACTCTTGCCAGGTCTTGCGGGCTCAGTACGCTATATAGCCACGTGTCACTATACCGGGACAGAATCGTCGTGGGGTCCGTTCTCTAAATTTGGGCCAATAGTAATGCATCACATGGTTCGCAGGCACTAACGGTTGTGGATCGCCAATCTGGGTATGCTGTAACAGACCACAGGTACCTCGTCATGCTGTAAAGCGACGCGAATTCAAGTACATGCAACCAAGGAAACGTTAGGGCGGCACGCGGAACATTTAGTGTTGTGTCAAGCGTAAGCACTATAGCGACGACTGACTTCGGAGCCAAATCCGGATCTAGGATGTCGAGGCGGGACGATCAGCCTCTGCGCCTATACTGCCGAAAAATCGCGACAGTGCATACGGGACGGGCAAAGTCTACTTTGCACTCTCGGATACCTCAATTTGAGCTCTCGAACTCATACCGTATCTGCTTCAGGGGTAGGACTCCTTCCGTGCGTCATGATCATGATGTTGTGTTTCATGACTCTTTCTACCAATAAGCAAACGCCAAATATCGTAGTCAGGGGGGTTTGTGCTCAATGCCAAGCGCGTGCCAGTGAGGCTGGTCTCAGTGACATATGGCAGTTGCTGCGGGACACCTGGATTCGTTTGCTGAGTCGCTTTCCAGGATCATGTTTACCAGAACGTTCGTTTCCTGGCCGACGAACTACTCATTATAAAGCCCTCCCCACTGCCGTTTGCCTCCCAAAACTCATTTAGTGCACCCAAAATGGCTCTCAAGGCATTGTCTATCCTCACTCTCGCTGCCACCACGGTGCACAGCCTTTCAAATCTACAATTCGTCGGTGTCAACATCGCAGGCTTTGGTATGTTACTTGTTCCCCACGAGTGGAATGTTGACTGACAACCCCCACAGATTTCGGATGCAGCACGGACGGCACTTGTAACGCTAACAACGTTTGCCCTCCCCTCACACAGCTGGGCTGTAAGTTAACATCGACCCAGCACGTCTGCGAGCCGTCGTTCACGAATGGTTGTAGGCGCCGATGGCCTTGGTCAGATGCAACACTTCAAGAACGACGGTTACAACACATTCCGTCTCCCAGTCGGCTGGCAGTATCTCACGTACAACCAGATGACTGGTGTACTCGACGATGGCCAATTTACAAAGTATAACATGCTCGTCGAGGCGTGCTTGAGTACTGAGGCGCACTGCGTGATTGACATCCACAACTACGCGCGGTATAACGGCCAGGTAGGATCTACGTCATGAGCTGGATCCTCAATCTGACATGCGTCACTAGATTATTGGTCAGGGCGGCCCTAGCAACGAAATGTTTGCAGAGCTCTGGTACAACATTGCCAATCACTGGAAGAACGAGACACGGATCATATTTGGACTGTAAGTCGTCTGAATCTGAACCACGTCCGTTCAAGGTATCTCACAAGCTATAGTATGAACGAGCCTCACGACATGCCTGTGAGTCTATTTCAAATCGATATTTTTTGCAACCTCAATGGGTGTACGCAGGACATCACGGCCTGGGCACAGACTGTTCAGGCTGCAGTGACTGCAATTCGTTCTGCGGGCGCTACCTCACAAATAATCCTTCTTCCAGGTGACACCTGGACGGCAGCAAAGACATTTGTTTCAGGCGGTTCCGCTGCGGCGCTCAACACGGTGAAAAATCCCGACGGAACGACCACCAACCTCGTGATGGACGTTCACCAGTACCTTGACTACGACAACTCGTAAGTGACAATCCCTAAATTGATTGCCATGTTCGTGGGTTCAGCATAACACCAGTGGCACTAATACGGAATGCGTCACCAATAACATTGACACTGCTTGGAAACCTCTCGTCGCCTGGCTTCGCGCACAAGGCCGGCAAGCACTGAACACTGAAACTGGGGGCGGCAACGTTGACTCTTGTGTCCAGTACCTCACCCAACAGATCGACTACCAGGCTGCCAACTCTGACGGTTGGTCTTTCGATTGTCCCGTTGTTTGACCCCGTCCACTGACAATGATGTTGTCCTAGTTATCATTGGCTACCTTGGCTGGGCCGCAGGTTCGTTTTCTACAGACTACACCCTCAGCGAGACCCCACACTACGACGGCACTACATGGAGCGACCAGATGGCGGTTCTCAAGGCATTGTCTCCCAACGCGAGCTAGCCATGTTACAGTAATCTGACGTTTGTTTGGTGGGGTAGCCTATCCATGTTCAATGGGCCCGATCTGAGATCACCTGATGTATGTGTACTTCGGAATGCGAAGGTTCCGGTAAAGTGTTGGAACTTGATCTCGAGGCACGACAAATGACGTCGACAATCAAGATGCGTATCTATGGGCAACCGGATGAGCCAGAAAGGGTAACTGACGACTCGTAGAAAAGTGAAACATCGGGGGAAGTATAAGCATGTGGTGCCTTCACAACGCAGGTCCGAGCGGTATGAGTAGACGTTGCATCGTTTCACCAGTGGAACAACGCAACACTTTGGTAGAGGAACCATCGCAATATGTTTGGGGACTGATTTCTCAGCAAGGTACACATGCAGACCATTCGCCTATCATTATTCTAATAATCGTCCGCTTCATCGGCTTTGGGTCGTTAGATGTGTGTAGAGAACCACTAAAGACGGAACAGTCAGAGAACCCGCATTGAAACATCGTCCTCACCTCCTTCAAGAACCTGGCGGAATTCTTGGGATATCTCTTCTGGGTCTTGTAGTCGACATGTGTCACTCCAAAACGTATCCTATAACCCTCCGCCCTTAAGAATAGGTCATGATGTCAGCACGACTTCAGAAAAATGTCGGGCATACTCGCCATTCAAAGTTATCCAAGAGGCCTGTGTTGATGACATCAGTGCTGCGCCATGAGCGAAATATAAGGTCTTCGTACTCCAAGCAAAGTATCCTTTGACGTCCACGCCGTCCTCGGTGACAGCTTCCAGCATCGCCTTTGTGTAATCTCTATAGTATTCTTTTCTGTCCACGTCATTGATGGCCTCTTCGATAGTCTTGGAGTTTTCATTCTTGACGGCAAACCCGCTTTCAGTGATACTGGATTTGTCTTTCGTCAATGCCCGGGCCGAAAACGGACGATTCTGACGAGGATGGGGCTCACATGATTGGTTTGCCATATTTCTGGGGAAAAGGTTATACAAGAAATGCAAGTAGAAAGTGAGTACGAACCTTGTAAATGTAGCCTAACAGCTGGACAGTAAAGGGATCGATGAAAAAATGCTTTGGACTTTTGGCAATTGTTCTCACCTTGCGGAAACCAGGTCCGTCTATGAAAGGTCGATTAAAACTAGGATCGGGACAGAAAAATTGACCACATACATGTCTGAAGCCAGCTCACGTCCGCTGCACCGTTAATAGTCAAACCCTGTTACACTGGAACCAAACGCAGAGCCTTACCTTGCGTACCAAGATCTGTCCCGTCTGGCTTCTTGTGGGTCTGTTTCACATTGCCATTGAATTCGTCATCCCCTCCTTCCGCTGCCAGCCTCCTGAGCCGAGCATGTAAAAAATAAGGCTAAAACACTCACAGACAAGATGTGTCGTGTAGTGGTTCAATCCGAAGAAATCGGATGATCCCTTGATGACGACAGTCTCCTCTGGGGTGAACTCAGGGAGGCGACTACCACACTGCTTCTTGAGTGCCTCGGGGTAATAGCCAAGGTATACCGGGTGAGCGAACCACCCTAGAAGCAACTTAGTAACCAATTATGCGAGAGCAATGGGACCAGAATGGGCACCTAATCGGGCATCGAAAGCGCGCTGTACGGCATCAATGCCTAACTACCAGTCAGCACTGGATATACATATCAAAATGAGGATAACAGACTCTCTTGGGTGTCCGTATAGGGTTCGTACCAGCCGCTGTCGAGGGTGATTCCAATGGTGCCGTTTTGCTGCGGCTGGAATTGTTCCCGATAGAGCTTCACGGCATATCCATGAGCGCATAATATACTATGAGCTACTCTAAGTTGAGGAAACGTTGTGTAAAACAGAGATTTGTGATAGGCCAACCAAACACTCACACATATGGCTCAGTAGAAGAGTCTCCCACAGGAGATTTGGTCCGGTCGCTCGTGTGCCCAGGTGCAAAAATACCCTTTCCATAACCCAATACGGAGATACACCAAGGCTCGTTGAAGGTGATCCTAATTTACAGCAGAGTTTCGGAGGTATAGATAGCGGTATGGAACCTTGCTCACTAGTGCTTCACGATATCGCCAAAGGATTCATAGCACACCTAACCAAGTTAAGAGGTATGTCGGAGACAAATGAGAGGCGAACACTAACTTTGGCGTAATTAACGTAGTCTTTGACAATCTCTTCCTTGTTCAACCAACCACCATATCGGTCATGAAGCGCCTGAGGCAGGTCCCAATGGTACAATGTCTAGCAAATTGAATCAAAAATTAACACCGACACCCGAGCGAAAGTAAAGTACCCACCATGTAGGGGGTTATACCATTTCTCAACAGTTCATGCGCAAGGTTCCTATAGAATGCCACACCCTCAGGATTCACTTTGTCGCCCCTCCCGCCTTGAGGGATAATGCGCGACCACGAGAGAGAAAACCGGTACGCATTTGCACCGTAAGATTTCAGGAGTGCGACATCTTCCTTCCAGCGGTGATACGAGTCCGTGGCGACGTCGCCAGAGGATCCATCAGCGATCTTGCCAGGGATGCGAGTGAAAGTGTCCCATATAGAGTCAGCGCGACCGTCCTGGTTGTACGCGCCTTCAATCTGATAGCTCGCTACGAGTCATGTCAGTAAGGTTCATCTTCGGGTTACCTATTCGTATGGAAATTACCTGTCGCGAATCCCCAGACAAACTCTTTGGGAAGCTTGGGGTCAACCATTGAACTGGAGATGGTCAAGGTGGGCACACAGTGGGACTCATTGTTAGCCTAAGGTGTTTATATACTTTGGGCCGTGGAGAGTTGTACATAATGTTTCAAACTTCACATGCCTTCGGAGTAATATCGGTGGATGGAACGCCGAGGTTATTGCGGGGTAAACATGCGATCAGAGAATAGACGTTTGTTTGTCCCTGTTGAAATTACAAGCCTTTGACGCGACGCGCTTGACTTATCCGCGATCTGTTCAACCAACAGCATCGTTGAGTTCTTGCTACTCCAGATCTCAATTAGGCAGAAAACAAGTTCAACTACCCATAAATTCACTCCGCACAGGTCGACACTCCTTCGTTTATCGTGATGATTCAGACTGGCCTCATACAGAGCGCACACGATGACCTCGTAACAGACATATGCTATGACTATTACGGGCTTCGTCTCGCTACCTGTAGTCTCGACCAGCGGTAAGCTTCTGTCCAAACGTACCTCAACCATTTCCAATCCCTTTCAGAATCAAAATTTGGCAAATAGATGAAACTGAAGGAACGTGGAGTGTCGAAGATGAATGGAAGGTTAGATTACTCTTCTATGCTTCGAGATGCCTATTGATTGGTTCTTCGCTATAGGCCCATGATGCCGCCGTCTCAAGACTGAGTTGGGCCCACCCAGAGTTCGGCACAATCCTCGCATCGGCATCGTTCGATCGCACCGTCAAAATCTGGGAACAGACTTCTTTCGTAGCTGGTGCAGATGTCCAATCCAACGGATCCGTGCATGCGCAGATGGCGGTTTCTGGTAGTAGCTCTTCATCCAGATGGGTTGAAAGAGCAGTGTTGCTTGACGCGCGCGGCACGGTGAGGGTGGTAGAGTTCGCACCACACCATTTTGGATTGAAGTTGGTATGTATTGGTGTGGATCTGGCGCCTTTAGCACTCCATCTCAATGCATTTCAGGCAACCGTTTCATCCGACAACCACCTGCGGATATATGAATGTCTGGAGCAATCATCGTTGACTACTTGGCAACTCTGTGAGGAAGTAGATGTTACGACGCTCCCGTCAATGTCTTCTCCTTCCTCGCTCTCTGTCGCGTTTGCGACGCCCACACAAACCAACGCAACGCTTGAGGGTGCTTCGGCCTCTCTGGTCGCACAGGCACTGCAACAATCACAAGCGCCTTTGCAGCAGAGACCCGGATTGGGTAACAGGGAAGCTGATGGTGGATGGTGCGTATCGTGGTGTAAAGAGAGATATTGGGGGGAAGTTCTTGCCGCTGGTTGTGGTGTTTCGGGAACTGTCAAAGTAAGTGACTAGTTAGAATGCCATTTTGGTTGTTGACCGTCCCTAGATCATACAAGTATCACCTTCTCGCCGTCCTACAACATTATTGGCACTCGATCCCACACCCTCCGGGATGCTGAAGCCATCGGAGTTGGGGACAGGACCATCTGGTGATGGAGAAGCACCGACACCGTTTGCGATCACCTCTGTCGCATGGGCACCGTCCTGCGGGCGATCATACCACCTCCTCGCAACAGGAGGAAGAGATGGTCGTGTGAGAATCTGGAGAGTGAAACCAGCCGAAGACATCGATGATGCCGACGCAGAAGGAGAACCTAGGTGGACAGGCACAATCGTTGCGGACTTTGACCACCACAAGTTTGTCTTCTCCTTCCTCCCGTATGCGATGCTAATTTTTGTTGCAGGTTGGCGGTCAGTCGTGTAGAGTGGAACATAACAGGGTGCGATCACTATGCCAACATTATCATACCTGAGTTATGTACTGATATGCACCTCAGTACTGTTCTCTCGTCAGCCGGTAACGATGGCCGTGTTCGGCTCTGGAAAGCCACGATTGGGAGTGTCTGGAGACCTGCAGGTAGTATTGGAGTTGAACAGTCTGAAGACTCACCCGATGCAGATACGGTCATGGACGACAATATCGCCGGCGAACAGTGATTTGGTCCCGCCACACAACTAGCCCACTGAGAGACCGTGGCTCTAAAAACGGAACATAAAAGTAGCATTTCATACCAATTGACGAATGAAAGTATTTACACCGCGGGGCAATTTCAATTTCAGCTTCCTCCAGGGCGATGACTACCTTGCGAGAGCGATGGTGGTTGGGGTAAGAATTGCGGTACACGCGCTATACTTGGGCAGTTCGTGCGACGAGGCTCAAGGCCTGGTCCCGAGTATACCGTCACAACGATACGAACATCTTTTGCTCTCACTGACACGGTAGTAGACTTGACAGCCTTATGTAGGCCGTAGTCTCTGCCCGAGTGCAGACACAGGCCACAACCCACGAGTGCTCAGCCACTCAGCGTTGAACATTGAATGCTACCTTTGTTAAGTGTTATACATCCTTTCATGACCCAATTCGCAGACTGGGACCCGCTCAAGTGATCGTGGCCGGAATTAGACAATCCTATTCTAAGCCCTTGACGGGGGAGGCCAAAAACTGCCACGAAGTCAGTCTTTGCCGCTATTCGTAAACGCGCAAGCGACACCGTCTTTCAGTGGTTGCACGCCTGCTCGCGCCGAGGTTCTGTCACCACCGGGCGTGTAATCCACCATGCCAAGTATATGGCGATGTCCGTGTGGTCGTGTTCCTTGTGCCGTGTGTTCCGACCGCAACTGTCACTACCGGTGAACAACTGTAAAGCCGCATGTTCATAATACCTTGGCTCCCCCCATCAAAGTCCAAACGACTAACCTTGACTTCCCCCCGGCCGCAGTACTGCGATTCAAATTCACCCATGGCCAATCCGCTGGAATTGCCTCGCTTCTTCGCCGTTCCAGAGGACATGAGCAAGTCCTTGTTCATATTCGCTCTAATCTCAGTGGGGGTGGTGGTTGCAATATCGATGGCCATCGTGATACCACTTGTTGGTGTGGTCACTAGGTTGAGAGCTCAGTACAACCCCAAGAATCTCCAACTCGACCCAGAGTGCGATGAGCAACCACGTACCGGCCCGGTTATCACTTCCTTCTTCGCGATGCTAGTGAGAGTTGGCAGAATCGAGGTACGCTTTGCTACCACTTTTCTTAAGAGATTGTAGCCTCAACACGCCGGCAGGGATTTTCAGGCCTGTACAAAGGACTCGGTGAAATTCAGTATTGTCAAACCCACGAGTAGTTACTGACACTTCGCCGCTGCGCCAGTGCCCACATTATTGAATATGTTGATGACCATTTTCGTCATTGTATCTGTGTCGCTCCTCACGAAGAGTGACGTTTTCAGAACGCTGGTATCCAGCGTGCTCAACCTACTGATATCTTTACCTCTGATGATCATAACCAACCGGTAAGACGTCCTTCACCTGGAACTGCAAAGGCTCATATATAGCAGAGCAATTACTACGCGGCACAAGTTGCCTTACTTCAATGCTCTCTATTCCTTGCGTGTTTTGTTGACGCCCACAGAACGTCGGCGCCCGTGGGTTTTGTACCAAACGCCCGGCCTTTTTGCTGCGCTGACCTTGCAACATGCATTCCTCATCCTGTCCATGTGGATACGACAATGGCTTCTGCCTCAAGTTCCCCAGGACCAACTGCCTAATGAAGACCTCCTCCTCGGGCTCGCCCTGTTCTTTGTCTTTACGGTGGCCAGAGGCACACTTGTCCTCGCGCCTCTTCAAGTCATTTCCCTGAGGCTCAGTCTACAGCGGAATCACGCTCCCGAATTGAACCTTATTTCCCTGGAGGAAGGCGATACGGCAGAAACGGAGGAGTATTTCGGGGCTGGTGAGAATGTTATCAGGTACCGTTCTCAAGGTTTTTGGCGATGGCCGTTGGGCGCTGAATTCCAACCTCATAGTCTGAGACTTGACGAGGAACCGTATACTGGTTTAATTGACTGCGCAAAAAAGGTGATCAACGAAGAGGGCCGGGGTACTTTGTATCGCGCCTGGTGGTGGACGACGTTCGCTTTGCTGTCAGTATCCTGATACGTATCGCACAATCCCAACCTAGTTTGCCAGCGGTATGATTGGAATAATTACCGTGTCAATTCTGATCTTGAAAAGGATTGGAAAGTTACCAGGTTTGTTTTGAAAGACTCAGGCTGGCTAGTCCTCTCTATGGCTACTGGTAACTAGTAAAGAGTCACTGCGAATATAACTACTATAATAGACTGAGAGGTGGACTTGTGACTCGCGTCAAGAGGGCCCGCCCCGATGATGCTTTCGAAAAGCGGAGTGCCGTCGGGCCGGCAGACGGACTGTAACTATGTAGCCATGCAATGATTGTAGTAAATATTCTCATTGCTGCTCCATATTCATATTCTGCTGGCAGTGTGTACATCTCATCATACCCGGCCACATCGATAGACAACCGAGTACCACCAGAAATATGGCACAATCTGGGTCGTTTGCTTCCAACCATATACCACGAACGCGTCTAACCTCGGTCGTCTCCCATCTCAGCAGCACACGCTACAAGGTCGTTGTTTGCCGTAATCTCGGTCCCGATGTCATGCCACTCATGGAGAATGAGCACGAACTAGAGGTACATCCGTGCATCCGATTTGCCAGTGGGCAGCGATGCCTTACGTTTCCTTGGTTAGTTGGTGATCTGGCCAGAGGACCGCATGTGCGATAGGAAATGGCTTTTGGAAAACATCCCAGGTGCAACCGGGGTGATCGTTATGCTGACAGACAAAGTACGTGCTTTGTGCTTTGCAGGACAATGCCTCATCCACACCCTTCCCTCATCATCAGGTTGATTCGGAGCTCTTGGACAAGGGTCAGTTCACAACAATCGCACCGGGGGTATTCTGGGTCTGATGAACTCGCGACTCAATGTAGCCGGACCTTCTCTCCGAGTCGTGTCTACTATGTCTGTGGGTTATGGCGAGTTGTCCTTCCATTCAAAATGTTACATCGTCTCACTTCGTTCCATAACCTTTACAGAGCATATTGACCTCAAGGAGGCCGCACAAAGAGGCCTCAAGGTTGGTTATACTCCTGACGTTCTGACTGATGCAGGCAAGTCAGGTTTATTTACCCTGCCCTACGCCTTCCGACTCTTTCATAGTTGCCGATCTGACAGTGATGCTGGCACTGATGGCCGGAAGAAATGGGGGGATTGGATATTCCCTCGTGCAAAGCGGAGGGGTAGGTGATTGAGTTTATTTGACTACGCTGCCGCAAGATGTTCGGTGACTCCTCACAGTGGCCGACCTTCTCGTGGTCCCCTTTCAGCCTTTGTGGGCCGCAGCTGAGCACGACGGTGCTTTCTCCTACGCGCACGGTTGGTTTCATTGGATTTGGCCGAATCTCCCAGGCGACCTTGTCACGACTCGTACCATTTGGCATCACGCACTGCCTGTATTCGTCGAATCCTTCTTCCCCACCCAACTTACCGCGTGACGCAGAATTGCGAAAGAAGTACAACTTAAAGGCCGTCTCAAAGGTGGACTTGGACGAACTGGCTCGGGAAAGTGATGTCCTGATCGTCCTTGCACCGGGTGGCTCGGGAACCTACCACGTCGTCAATGAAGGTTTGTTGAAGAGAATGAAGAAGACCAGCATTCTCGTGAACGCGAGCAGAGGGACCTTGGTGGATTCTGACGCGCTTGCAAAGGCACTCCGAGAGGGATGGATCTGGGGTGCAGGACTTGATGTTGTGGAGGGTGAACCATATGTGCCCAAAGATCATCCACTGGTCAGGGAACCGAAGTAAGCCGCCGTTTTGTTTTACTGGAGGGTTTGTGCCTGGCTCATTCTGCGGAATGTTGCAGATGCGTTATTGTTCCGCACATCGCGAGTGCGACGCTGGAAACACGAAGACATATGGCGACGTATGCTGCCCAGAATTTGATAACTGCCATCTTTGGCGGCGTAATGCCGGCCCAAGTTGATCTCCCTGCCCTTCGAGGTGTATAAAGTACTCACGAGATGGACATGTACATGAGATCGATATGTCAGATATAAATTTTGTCATTGGAGCGGGGAACTGGTCTGGTCCTATATAGGGATAATCGAGCGGTATAGGTTTAAGTGTTGATGACATTATGGTGGTTCAGGGGTCTCTGCTGACTAAGCATGCCCGATCGGAAACATAAAATTGAACAAGCCAGTTCACTTCGTCACTTTCATCCTTCTTGGGATCATGACCAAGTTCATCCTCGTATCTGGAGGTGTGGTCAGCGGGATCGGAAAGGGCATTATTGGTGCGAGGCATCGTCTTCCTCGCCCAACGGATCCTTGTTCATGTCGTCCGACGTGTAGCCTCTTCGACCGGCCTGCTCTTAAAAACGGCTGGACTCAAGGTCACAGCAATCAAGATAGACCCTTATATGAACATAGATGCTGGTACCATGAGACCCACCGAGCACGGTGAGATCGTGATAGATGGCGTTTGTTCT
This sequence comes from Harrya chromipes, assembly GCA_038091155.1. NCBI lineage: Eukaryota > Fungi > Basidiomycota > Agaricomycetes > Boletales > Boletaceae > Harrya > Harrya chromipes. The sequence continues at coordinate 44,076 of JBBPNX010000001.1, forward strand.
GGTTCCTGAGTATCCTCGCTAGGTGAGGTGTATGTTCTAAATGATGGCGGTGAGGTGGATTTAGATTTGGGAAACTACGAGCGCTATCTGGATGTCACACTATCGCGAGATAACAACATAACTACTGGTAAGGTCTATCGAAAAGTGATCGAGAAGGAGGTTTGTTGTACCCAAATGATCCCCTCTGCCCTGTTGATTTTTGACACAGAGAAGGGGCGAGTATCTAGGGAAAACGGTTCAGGTGGGGTTGTGGTCACAATTCCCACACAGAGAGCCTGACGGGCTCTTCGGTAGATCGTCCCCCATGTCACGAATGCTATCCAGGATTGGATAGATTGTGTCTCGAGAATTCCAGTCGACAACTCTGGCGAGGAACCAGATCTTTGCATTATAGAGGTATGCGCAGATCACCTGTCTTGAATCAAACGTCTCAAGTATCCTTCAGCTCGGAGGAACTGTCGGAGACATTGAATCCGCTCCTTTTATTGAAGCCATGCGGCAATTCCAGTTTCGCGTTGGCCATGATAACTTTGCCCTCATACATGTCTCGCTCGTGCCAGATATGCATGGCGAACAAAAAACCAAGCCTACGCAGACAACTGTTCATGCTCTGCGGGGGCTTGGATTACTACCCGATGTGGTGAGAAGCAGTTCCTACGGGTTTTTGACACACTACAAGAATGAATGACTTTTATAGATCGCGTGCCGATTGCTAGGACCTAACCCGTTGGAAAAAGCCACCAAGGAGAAAATCTCCATGTTTTGTCATGTTGCGTCCGAGCAAGTAGTTGGTGTGCATGACGTCACCTCCGTGTACCACGTCCCTCTACTGCTCCAGTCCCAAGGGATCGTTGAATACCTTCGCAAGCGGCTGAACCTCCCGGCTCTCCAGATCCCAGAGGAAATGATATCTAAAGGTTTATCACTCGGCATGAAATGGAAGAGTATGATAAAAAGGTTTGTCTTGGTTTCAATTGTGTATCTCCCTTCACTTATCACCACACCAGCCAAGAACGCCTCTTCGATCAGGTCAAGGTCGTTTTGGTTGGGAAATACACCGAGTTCAAGGACTCGTATATGTCTGTTATAAAAGCTCTCGAGCACTCTGCCTTCCGCGTGAAGCGGGAGCTTGTCATCCAGGCTCGTTCAACTGCTTGATTGTGTTGCTATTCGCTAATCAGAGGAAGCACAGTGGGTGGAGTCTTCGGACCTCGAGCCCCCCACCCAGGTCTCGGATCCTGCTAAATACCATGACGCGTGGCGCCGCATTGTAGGTGCCGGGTATGTCCTCGTATCCATATGAGAGGTTGCGCTGAGATTTCTGGCCAAGGGGTATCCTCGTTCCCGGAGGGTTCGGACAGCGCGGAACCGAGGGTATGATCCTCGCAATCAAATGGGCCCGCAAACAAAAAGTACCCTTCTTGGGTATCTGTCTCGGCTTCCAACTGGCTGTCGTGGAATGGGCGAGGAACGTGCTTGGCGTGCAGGGTGAGCCCGCCTCTCCTGACGAAGTCCCGGACTTTATGACACTCCGTTGACTGGTGTATGCAGACGCGACTTCGGCCGAATTTGAATCCGACGCCGTCCACCCTTTCATTGTGTTCATGCCTGAAATATCGCGCACGCACATGGGAGGAACTATGCGTCTCGGTCTACGCCCAACGGTTTTCCAACCTAGTGGTAACATTGCCGATTCAGAGACGTCACCCTCTGAATCCCCTTCTACCCCTGTCGCAAATGGTACCGCCGGAGGCCACCCTGCCACGAACGGCATCCACCCTTCGACGTCGACGTGGTCTAAAGCACGTCAACTCTATGGTAACGCAGGGAAGGTATGGGAACGTCACCGTCACCGTTACGAAGTGAACCCTGCCGAAGTCGCCCGACTCGAGGCGTCGGGACTCACGTTTGTGGGCAAAGACGAACGCGGCGAGCGAATGCAGATTCTCGAACTCAGGGACCACCCGTTCTTTGTTGGGCTGCAACCACACCCTGAATTTTGTTCTCGGCCGTTGAATCCGTCACCACCGTTCCTTGGCTTCATTGCCGCCGCGTGTGGGGCTTCGGTGCTCGAGGAACAGCTGGAGGAACAGTTGAAGTCCTTCAAGCCGCCGCATCCAGAAGACGTCATGATCAGCGAGGAAGCGTTGAGAGCGCGGACGAGGGAACGTCCTATTCGCAGTGACGGAATTATGACCGTGCGGACGTCGCCCGAACCGGAGTAGTGGAAAAGACTGCACCAGTACAAGGGCGTGTCCTATGAACTCATCCCAACTGTAGATAAGATAGTCCCATCGCGCTTGGGACGTTGAATCGAAGCTTGATCCACATGTCTTTCACAACAGCTGTCTTAGCCATGCTGTCTTTCATGGGAAAAACCTCCTGGCACGAGACGGAAAGTATATTGCTCTTCACGACCAGCTGTGAACCGACACTAAAGCTTATTACGCATACATGCGGGTCTTCCTTGAATCGTCAGTGCCACCGCTTTGGTTTCCTCTTCCGCGTATCCACACCCTCCCAAACCGAACGATTTTTGGACTTGGCTTTTCCAAGTGCGGATGGGCCGGCAATCCTTAGACCGTCAACGTATAAACCTTTGGTCTTGTCCGTCCGGGTGCTCTGCTCGTATGCCTCCGTAAATTTCCTTGGAAATCTTGTCAGAGGCGGTATCGAAACACGGAAAAACTCAAACGACCAGGAGGAGACGCCCGCGAAGACGTCGTTCGGTTGCAATCCCAATGCGGGCGTGAGGGGGAGGTAATATCCTAGCAAGGAGGCAGCCGTACGCCGAATGTCGGCGGGGTCCACACGGCGCTGTATCTCGGAGAACGCAGCCTTCAAACGCTCGGTGGTCAGCGCGCACGAATCTGGGGGAAACGAGGCAAGTTGGCGATCGAGGACGGAAATTGGGAGCGATTTGATGGGGAGGCTGGTCAACTGCCAGTTCATATACCCCGCTTCCCAGGGTAACGTCAATAAATCTGCGCGCACGACGTGTCCACTATCCGCCCTGCCAAAGGAATCGACGCCTCGACCCATTCTCCCTATCCGGTGAATATAAAGCGCCTCCTTGCTCGGAACACCGATTTGAATGACCCTCGTCACCCCGGGATAGTCCACTCCTCTTGCACTGATGTCTGAGCTGACCAATACGGTCGAGCAGGAGTTTTGGGTACTTCCAGCCTTGCGAAACAAGATCCGCGTCCGGTCTCTATCCGACTGCTTCATTTTCGAATGCATCGTCATGATCTCTGTGCTGGCGTCAGGTAGCACTTCCTCGGCAAGCGAACGCAGCAGCATCGAGAACAATTCCGTCATCTGGATGGTGGGACAGAACACGATCACTTTTGAACTTGGACCGCGTGTAAGCTGATCGTGCGCCAGCAACTTTATCAGGGTCGTAAGTTGGTCGGAAGCAGTCGGGCACCTCGTGTGGAATTGTTCAATGTGGTCGTGTGTCGTGAGCTCATGGTCAGAGGGTACAGGTGATTTTGTCTGGGATACGCGTTCCGCATCTTGGTGTGGCGTTAAACCTGATTCTGATGCCGCAGCGTCGATGAATGTGTGACTCGGGGACAGAATCCAGGACGCAAGTTGTCGGACAGCGCGGGGCATAGTTGCACTAAATAGGAAAGTCTGACGAATGGGGGGCGGAGGAAGGAAGGAAACAATCGCGTCGATATCGTCACGGAATCCCATGGAGAGTAGTGTATCCGCCTCATCGAGAATCAACTAGCTACCCGTTAGCAACTGACGATATTCAATCACATGGAAACTTACCAAGGGACAGTCCTTGAATCCCGGTCGAAATTCTGGCTCGTTGGTCAAAAGGTCCCTGAGCCGTCCGGGAGTCGCAACTACAAGGTCCCGTGGCGATTCCATCCAGTCCCTCGGCTGCCGGGTTTTCCCGGATCCTCCAACAAGCAACTGTACTTCGAAGTCCTTGTGATGCGTTGTAAGCTTCTGGGCATCGCTCGCAATCTGTATGGCCAGCTCCCTCGTAGGGGCGAGGATAAGAGGGCCGACGGAACTACGCCGGTACGCGACTCTGGCGCGTCCTGCAATGCGAGGTGAACTTTCAAGCCCGGCATTGATCACAGCGAGTTTTGCACGATGTTGGACGTGATTGAGCCGAGACACGATGGCTGGGATGAGGTATGCAACGGTCTTTCCAGTGCCTGTTTTGGCTCGTACAAGGATGTCGCGAGGAGAACTCCAGTCTACAACAGGTGGCTTCGATGGGATGGGAGTGGAAACGGTTAGAGGGGCAATGCCTTCTGGATCCCACGGGCGAACAAGACCGGGCAAGAGAGCCATGACACGCTCCTGAACCAGTGTCATTTTGTCAAGTTGGAAAGGATGAATTGTGAGTGCCATGAGCGTGTCGTTGTCGACTGAGCACTCCAGAGATTTGAAGGATAAGGAGTCTTCGTCCGCATCGTCTGTCCTGTTATTTTGGTCTCGGACGTCGCTTGTCCCAGCGGTGCTTATGCTGGATCCATTGTTTTCAGTAGAAGCTACCTCTTCTCTCTTGGGAAGTGGTACCGTGGGGGACGAGGGCGCAACAGCATTCAGGTATGTATTGTGGCTGCGACGAGCTGGTGTCATTCGGGTCAGTCAATGGCCACGAGTAGTATGGAGGAACAAACTTACGGACTCACCGGACACGATGAGCCTGTTCGTTGCGGATGTGGAACTTGTCGCACGACGCACGACTCCATAAAACGACCTTGTCGCCATCGTAAGGCAAGAAACAAAGTTAGCGAACCTCGCTCAACATGAACGTTACGTAATCCATTCAATAAAAAAGAAATCGCAATGCATTAAGAGGGAATCGAACCCCCGGCGGGTCGATGGCAACGACCCAGGTTACCACTACCCCATTAATGCGATACGATCGTCTGTGATGCAGAGTCATAGTAAGCTGATATTCCTTGGTTGACCGATAACCTGAAACTGCAGTCACTGTAACAATAATAACAATCTGTCAAGCAGATAAACGCAAGGAAAGGTAGGACAGCCAGAATGGATGACATGTACATTCCAGGCTCAGAATCAAGGATGGCACTATACCGTACGTACGCGAGGGTGACCTAGTGGTCAATTGCTCCAAGGACGCTGACCGGCGCGGAGGAGTTTCTCGGGCCTGGCAGGTCCTGGCTCTTCGAGTACTCTGGCATTTGCAAGTGGGTGTCGGCGTCGTGACCTCCTGCGAGGCTGCAACTGTGCGACCGTCGGAAGGGCCAGCGGGAACTCTGCAGTGAACCTGAAGCGTCTCTGCTGCCCCATCCGGCGGTCCGAGCGGAGTCGGTGTTTGGGCGGTGAGGAGCGTAGCCACCTCCTTATGGTCGTTGTCGACATCCTCATCCCGGGTGCGCTTCTTGCCCTTTCGTTTGCTGAGGGAAGAGAGGGTGGGGCATGAAGGCAGTGATGTCGAGTGTCGCGCCACTTCCAATTCATCATCCTCCAGCCGTACATTTGCATAACGGCTTCGTTAGCGTGGTCGAATGTCACCCTCTCCTTATGGGCATCAAAGGTCGTCGTGCGCTTCGGCTCAGGAATGTAGGTGGTGACAAGTTGGAGTCAGAGGTACGTCAGGGTACCTTTCATTTGCTGACGGAAAGTCTCCAAGGAACGGCTGCTTTTATGCCAAGTTTGTTTGTTCCATGTATGTCAGGTCAAAGAACAAACGTGCGTTCAATTTTCAGAGGAAGATCTACTTGTTGTTCCTGCACTGGGATGCCCATACTATCCGTGTATCCACTGACAGGCAATAATGTGCGACCTCGTCGGATTGTCGCAATATACTCATTCGCACCCACTCTCGGGTACAGGGCTGTCAGAGACAAGTGTTAGGACAAGTCAAAGCAAGGTTGCTTAGCTCGGACTCCACCGACTTGGAAGCGGTCCCCGACATACTTAACCGTATGTGTTCCCACGAATCCCTTTGCGTTCCGTCACTGTATCCCACTAAGTAAGCAATCGTTTGGATGTACTGGATCGAGTGACGAGAAAGGTGTCAGAGATCTCGCACCAGACTGGTGAGGAACTCTTCAGACGCAGCGACAAGCATGGTCGATTCGTCACGTTGTGGCGCGGCGGAGTTGGCAAGTCACAATTAATGCCATCTCCAAGATTGCATCAGCCCACTCAACTCATCTCCCAGAATCACACTCGATTGAAACGGCATATTCACAGCAGCCTCCAGCCTCAGCTCATCACCTTGGCAAGCGTCGATGATGCATGCATATTAGTAGCCTTCGTTGGTTTAGGATGTGGCGGGTGACCGGTGACCACTCCGTGTACTACGTGCCATCGAGTCGATCTATCCACGCTCAGTTCTGGATCACTCTGGAAATTGATCGTGAAGGTGCACGACGGTAGTAGATTTCCCCGAATGTATAAGATGTAGATCCTATATTTTACCCTTGAGCAAAGATGATACGAAGCTACAAGTTATCATACAGATAGATAAGATGAATATATTGATACTACCATTCAACACGGAGACGTAACAACACCCGAGGACCACCTGCTCGGCCCCGCCGAACTTTCCTCTGTCAATAGCATAGAATCGACATGTTTTCCAGATATGCCGGGGAGGTTGAAAGAATTATCAGACATCTCCACCACGATCTCACCTTCCATCGCACCCGGGCGCCAGTGAATACGGCTTAACTCCGCATGGTTGAGAAGCCACTTGGCGTCTACGTGCATAGTCGCAGCTAGTGACTTGAGGCGCAGCATGGCACGGCACACCGAAACGACCGTGAACGCGACGACGATATCCCTGGAAACGTCGAACCATGTCAAAATCTGGGTGGTGTGCATATCGGCGAGTGAGACCTTACCCTCCACTAAGCGCTGTTTCGTACACCTTTGGGGTCAAACACTGTTACTAAGAGTCCAGGGTAATGGAAGTGTGCGAATACTTGCCGGAAGTTGAGAAATATCCGTCATCGTGCACCCAATTACAACAAACAAAAGGGATCCTGGTACATCGGTGAGTTGTATGAACTTCACCTACGGGCAATGTCTTACCTAGTGCACATGCATACATGAACATTCCCCTGTTAGGGTCAATGTAAGCGCTCTGGAACATGTGTGATTATTGTCAAGCACTTGCTCCTTCAAGAACCGCCAAAGAAGGGTGTCTCTTCGCAAGTATTTGGGACTCATCACGAACCGATAGATTTTCAGCGCAAATAAGAAACTGTGGAGAGACAAGGACGGGACATAGAACCACGCGATCACAGGCGTGCGGCCAGATGGTAGGTTTAGAACTGCATTTTCCAGAGGATTCCACATAATGCCCGAGAGCAACCCGGTGGCCACGGTACTAGCAAGAAAAGCCGTGACAGCAAGAGCCCTGACAAACATGTTATGAGCAAACATGTACCACACGCGTATTGTGATAGCAGCTAAAGAATTCACAGTGAAGTCAATGAGAGTTTTCACGAGAACAATCCCAACGCACCTTGACACAGTAGCATCACAACTATCAGGACACCATAGGACAAGAAAACGCGAGCCTGAGGAACGTTTCTGAGCAGGTAATTAGCAATCGAGAAGCGACACACATGCCAATACTTACGACTGGGTGAAAAAGGCATAGTCAGAATGATTCTAGGATTAATATTATGGAAGGTTACTGACAAGGAAGTTATCATCATAGTTGCCTATAGCCGCGTCAGCTAAGCGCTCAGAATCGTCCAGTCTTTACTATCTCACTTAGGCTCATAATCCTGAAGAAGCACATTTATCAACAAACCGCGGTCGGTTGACAAGAGACTCGCTTACACTGCATGTGTGAAACCCAAATATCGTATCTTGACTATGTCTGTTAGCAGACGGAATATTTCAGATGCCAATCACACATACGGATAGATACATTGCCCTGGAGAATGTCCAGGGACCACTCCAAAAGTGTTCCGCCTGCGTATTCGCTAGTGTAGAGGGTAGGTATGAATCAACACCACGACTCACCTCATCATCTAAATTGATCGCATGTTCATAAAGTAAGAGTGTCAAAGATACACTCGCTATGCACACGGACGACTGCTGTCCTTGCTTCAAAAGCGTTGCGTCGCTGACACCCATGAGCCCGAGGTGTGAAGAGGACCACTGAGCGTTGAGAGCGGTGAGCCAAACCCAGGGATGACTGCGGGTTTGACATGCGGCGGCCAATTTATATAAAGGAAACCGGGCCTGATCAGATTAATGAACTATATCCAGTGCTGATGGCAGCTGGGCGTTGTGATCATCCTCACTAAAGAAAGCTAATCTTATCGTAACCCTTGCGACAGAAGAGGAAAGTACATAGCATTTAATTTTCCTCTTGGGACATGGTGACATCTGATCCGAACGCCGGGAACCCTGAACTTGGAGTCGGAACTTGTCGCAATGGGGCTGTTGCTGCTGTTAACATGGACTCGGCGGAAGAAATCAAGCACATGATACTGATGTTGTGGCACTGGTCGTAAGGTTTTCCAAAGAAAGTCAAGGTCCGGAATTCATGATAGAACCTTTTCCGACGTGATCATGAGCATCAGGAACATGGAACGGATGCTAGTGTATCATCGACACACCTATCCTCAACAATGCAATGGGTCCTGGAGCTAGTTGGGCACGCCAGGAGAAGTAGGACACGTCTCGATTGAGAAGTTGACAAGGGAGGGATCCGATTCCGATGCGAGGCGGAGTCTCGGCAACCCAATCCATCACCGAGGCGGTGTTCATCAGGCAACGCTGGCCGCCGACTTAAGAACTTGAAATCAGTGGCTGGCTCAATGCGAGAACGAAGTTTGTCAATGAGTTAAATCCGCCGACTCGAAGTTTCCATGTGCCAGTGGTCGGAACGACTCTCCGAGTATTATAATCCAGTACGTGTGTGCATATCGAACTTCTAGATCATATATCCAGATTCAAATCTACATAGTATCCAGTTGTGTCCGAAATGCCTCAAGCTTGTCAGTGTAGCACTGGGAACGAGTCTTCGTTCCGAGAGTAATAGGCACTCAAAAGCATTGCCTTGCAACCGAACGCTACCTCCGCATTACCTCCTCTGAGAGCTCAGGACCAAGGAAGGTGGATGCCAAGATACCCAGGAGAGGGCAAGGAACTTGGACGTAAGAAGGCCAACACTCGGCCCACTCAACGCCATTCTCTCAGAGAGCCCATTTCAAACATGCCATTCTGTGTGGGATATCAAAGACGTGAGACTAGTGGCGTGTGGTGATGAAGGCCTAGTCTATGTTTACCAAATCAATGCGGTTCGCGTCTGCGGATCGGCGCGCGGAATCGGCTTCTTCGGGCAGGCTAGACACAACGAGAAGATTAAAGAAATCACCCTCTGCCACGATCACCCTTCCGTCGCACCCTGGTGCCAACAGACACGGCCCAATATAGCCAGGCAATCACTGCTTTGCGGCCCAGGTTGGGTTCGGTGAGTCCTCGAGGTATCTCGGCTTGCACAAAATACCATAAGAAACCTGAAAGTATCGCAACGGCTAACGCACTAGCGATATATGCGCCGATAGCAACAGTCCTAATGATCATGCTATGAGCGAACATATACCATACTCGTATCGTAATGGCGCCTATCAGATCAATTTACATTGCGAATCAGTGCTGGGTGTCGCAGAACGGAGGCAACTCACCTTGACATAAGACCATAGTGGCGATTTCCAAACCATACAACAAGAAAGCACAAAAAAGGGGGCTGGAAATTCAATCAATAGCCAGAGAGTTTGTTCATAGCAATGCTTACGACTGATCGGAAAATGGATAATCAGCTCAATCAACGTTGAACTAGGTGAAGCTACTGACTACGAGATTCGTACAATCGCCTTTCCGTCTTGAACAGTAAACCCCACGATTAGCCAGCTGTCTCACCCAAGATCAGAAGGCTGGGGAGAGATCGTTGTCAGAAATCGCTCTCCGTGGACGCATAGTTTGCTTACACAGCGTGTATGAAGCCCAAGTATCGTATCTGGTGATATCAGTCAGTAAACGGAATATTTTGTGTACCAATTGCACTTACGCAGAGATACATTCCTGTGGAAAAAGTCCGTGAGGCATCCCAAAATGCTCCACCTGTATATTCATGCGATATATGTGTAGGAGTAGGAGTCAAGGGCACTGCTTACCTCGTCAAAAAGATTAATTGTATGATCATACAGCAAAAGGGTCGCAGACGCAAGCTTTGTCCGCTGCGAGAACAGTAGGCAATTGATGAACTTCCGTCTCAGCCCACTCATGAGGATAGAAAGGCCCGTGTTGAAGGAGGCCAAAGCCTCACTCGATGTGTGGCAGCCAAATTACAAGGCGACCACCATCACTCTCTCGTGGAAACGAGATCTATCAAGTTGATGGGTTATATCGAGACTCGAGCGTTTTTCCTTGAGGCTGAGCCTTTTTTTTCGGGAATTCGTGAGTTCCCTCAACGTGACGAGAGTGGGTAATTCGCATAGCAGCCAGGAAGCAGGTTAGATAGAGATCAGCCACATGATGATTCAGAAGATGCTAGCTAGCACTGGCCTCGAGGGTATCTTTGGGGCCGCATCCCACGTCAAAGCCTCGTTCTATTTTGTGAACAAACCGACATCAGAGCAGTTCGTCGACGAAGTCCAATCTTGGCCTGGTTGGACGTTGGCACATCAGTGATGCGGTGATTGTGTCCCACGTCATCACTCAGAACCGACCGGAGGAAAAATCACAGGATTAGTACAGACTCTTTGAGAAGATTTGGGAATAATTTGCAGTGTTTGGACGAACACAAGCGAGGGATATTCGATATTCGGGGCAACGGATTCCGATCAGAGCAACTCTTTTGATCTCGAGGTGTCTGGTTCGGGAGTAACACCCATATAAGAGTGTTGACTAGCTTTGTCGATAAGTCAAGAGCAACCAGATGACGTGCCTGTGGTGGATAGTTTTGAGTCATCATGACTCTAGGCTTGTATATAGTATGTAGTACAGCAACTAGCATCGACTTCCAAGGAGCATCTAGATCTACATTCCATTCCGACAAGATCCCAAGTCGATAACGATCCATCGACGTGCACGATGACCAAAGGACAGAAATCGTCCGCGACTTCGGGCACGCGCAAGAAAAACGCACGCAAAGCCACCCAGGCAACTCAAGGACCTTCTTCTGCTGTACCTCCTCCATCACCTGTCCCCAAGCCATCGAAACCGAAAGGAGGAAAGGGTCCTAAGCTTTCCAAGAGAGAGGCCAGAGAACAGCGCAAGAAAGTCTACATCCCACCAACCAAACCCGCTCCAGCCGTCCTTGATCCGCTCGATACAACTGGTCTCGCTCATTCGTTGCCGCCGGAGCTTCTCGTCGTTCTCAGGTCATTGGGAAAGAAAGACGCGGTCACACGAGGGAAAGCGATAGAGGAACTTGCAAAGTGGGTCGAGGGCGCGATCAAAGAACAGGCAGTGGGGGATCATGACGACGATCGATACGAGGGAGATGGCGAAAAGGCAGAGATGGTAGTCAAGATGTTGCCAGTCTGGGTGTGTCTCCATGCCGGCTATCTGGTTTTGGGGCGGCTAACACCAGATCCAGCTCCATCGTGCCCCGGTGCTCTTCACCCACAGTGCACGGGGGATTCGCCAGCTTGCTGCTTCTTTCCATCTCTCCCTTCTTCGCCTTAACCCAGCGCGTGAAGCCCTGCTTGCTTGGATCAATGAAACCGCTTCTCAAGGAGAGCTAGAGACGCTCTTGGGGACATGGGCGATGCTTGCACACGACATTGATCGTGGGGTCAGCACTGTCGGCCTGAGGACGTGGTTGGAGTTCATCACTACTACCGCTCCTAGCCGAGTCGTGGGCAGCGAAGATGAACACCACTTCGCGGCCGGTCCTCAGACGCATAGCACGCGACTTCAACCAAAAATTACACTTAGCCCTCCGCTTCTCACTTCCCTGCTCAACTTTGGTTATCATACTGTTCTTGATCCACTGGGTCTTCACACCGCCCTGAATCCGGCTCCCGTAGCTCCTCCCGTAGCTCCAGCCCCTCAGCAGGGTCACAAAGGCACGCCGACCGGTAAGAATGCACCACAGGGTAAGAAAGGGAGTCCTACGCCGCAATCACAACAGAAGAAAAGTGGTCGATACATTCCGCCATCACCTACCGCAACCTCGGTTCTTGATCGAGTGACGGGTGACAATGGCAGCGAAGAGAATGACTCGGACCGAGCTGGAAGGCTCAGAGTAGGCGCTTTGGGCGTTATCAGGTGGATCCTAGGTACGCCGGATCTTGGATTGTTTGAGGTAGTCGGTTGAGATAGCCCTTTGCCATCCTCGTCCGTTTCCTTTGTGCGCCGTGCGGTTACTGACGCAAGTATTCAGAGAATTGGCCTATGATCAATGTCACTTCTGCGACCGACCATTCTATGCTGACTACGCACCTATCATCTTCCGTATTCTGGTCTTGTCTACATCCCACGGCCATCTCTACACGCTCAAGTTCAGACAACCAACAACCGAGTCCGTTCTCCATTGCTTCGTTTGGTCAGGGCCAGCCCCAAGTCAGGCAAGCTGCGTGGACGCTCGTAGGGTCTTTAGTTGGGGTATTTAAAGGTTCGTTTCGTCTCCTCATGCACATGTTTATGGACAGTCCGTCGTTTGTCATCTGGCTATACCCGAGTGCGGTATGCTCTGTACCGGTGTTTACCTTGCATCTTGAAGCTACCAGCGCATATATGTGGCCCTCATCACACATAACTGACCTTTTCCAATACAGACAAGTTGCCTGTGCCCGTTGTTCGGACTTTGAGCACGGCTGTACTACGTTCGGCTTGGGTTGAAACCGACACTGGGGTGCGGATTGCATTGGGCGGTCCACTGATGCTATTCCTAAAAGGTGTGATTTATATTCACCTAGCTTGTTGTGCGGTGTCATTTACAATGTAACAGACTATAGTCAAGCATGGACAATCGACATAGAAAATGCATCGAAGGGTTACAGTGACCTCGATGCCAATCTCAAAGGCGTGGAGGATGGCTCGGACTCTGACTCGGAGGCAGGATCCGAATCAGATTCTGAGCCTGAAACAGACAGTGATAATGATAATGTCGCTACAGACGCTCTTGCTGACACTCCTCCTAATGGACGCGTGATTTCTGAAGCTTACGCGGAATTCCTTCAATTCCTCGAACTGGGTTGTTATGGATCTCCCGTAGAGGGTTATCCATTAGTGTTGGTCGTGTTGACAGGGATTCCTACTTCGGTATGGTTCACATTAAACACCCTGAGCATTGAGCATCGGTTGAGCGTTGTCAGCGTAGATTCTCCCTACAGCCCTTCCACCTGCATCACCGATCGGGGGTAAGGAAGAAGTTGAGTCAAGCCGCGAAATCCACCCCATTTCACAATTACTTGCCTCTTTCTGGGCTCCGCTCGATGCCGGCCTTCTCGATAAGCGCACAGCGGCCTCGTCATGGCTCAAGGCACTTTGCGAATGCCTAGTTCTGATCATTCGACGAGTGGTGTCCGCGGAGAATAGGATCACAGAATGGAAGAAGGACACAAAAACCCTCCTCGCATCCCAGTTTTCCCGTTTGTGGACTGACCTTGTTACGAGGCGGTTACGGGTTGAGGAAACTGAAGCTGCTGTGATTATCTCCCGTGCAGCAGAAAGAGTCAACAAGGTCGGAGATGGTGCGTTGAATCGTTTATGTCATCTGACAGCTTTTAGGTCCTGCGGGGCCTCTGATTAGGATTGCAGATCTATTCGACGCGTCTTTTGACGCATTTTGTTCAGCCATCCTTGATACTCTCCGTACTTCTCAAGTTACGCGTGACATCGCACCAACTTTCTTCCATGTCTTCACTTCCACGTTCGCGCCCCATACTCATGCAGGTCAGAAGGCGCACAGTGCGGTTGAAGTTTATACAAGGCGGGTCATCGAGGCTCTTGAAACTGCCGTAGGATCTTCGGACGAAACATTTATCGCAGGCACCGACAAGGATCCCCTCGCGGCTCTCGTGAAACTCATCGATACATTTGGACCATCGCTTTTTGATGATTCGGCCTTTGCTTCTCGCACAGACGCCATATTCATCGCACATCCTGTAGCACTTCTGCAGGTGTCAACACAAGGAGTGTTGGCCTATCTTCGACATCGATCCACTTGCCCTGACCGGTCTCAGGGCGAGGCACAGACACAAGTATTTTGGACGAAGCTTCTGGATGCTATTGCATCTTCTCCGACCAAAGTAGCCCTCTCGCTGTTTCCCCCGCTAGTTGGCACATCAGTCCCGCCGCATCTGAGAGGAGCAAGTGCAACCATGGATGAACTGGTAGAGCGTTTGGTCAACCACGCAATCGCAGCGGGCAACCAAGGAAACGAGGAGATTGCGGTGGCGAGAGTGTTGAGTACGCCAGGTACGGCAGAATAATTCACTTGATTTTGATCCCTTTCTGAAATATCCTTCTAGCACCATTCATTTCAAGCGGTTGTCTGGTTACGATCGCGTCCGTGCTCTCGAACAGTGTTTCTACCTTTTCCGAGACAAGAATGAGGTTCGCTGGTATGTCACTTAGCGAGCTAGGCGGGGTTCCAGACCTAGCTGGAGTTGGCCCTACTATGGAACTTGTGAAGAAGTTGGTCGACTCTGGCTATGAGTTTACTGGAGACCTTGGAGTGGAGTTTTATGCAGGAATATTCCTGCTTGGCTATGTTATACCCTACAAGGGAGAAGCGTCTGGTAGCAAGTGGGTGGAAGATGCGAAGGCTCTTTGGAGGTCTTTCATTTCCAAAGAGGGGCATCGGGAACGGGAACTACGAGACGTCGCTGGCAGCCTTGTGAAGGAAAAATTGAAAAACGTCGTTGTTGACCACGATGTGGAGACGAGGTAGGTATCGCTTGTTCTGCCACGCTTCTCGTCTCCGATCTGAATGCACTATGCAGACCTGAATACATCATTCGATGTATCACTCCCTCACCCCCAGGTATTGAGATCGATCCTCTAAAAGACATCCTCCCATCGCGCGAAGAACTAGACTCTATGCTGGAATCCTCTTTGCTCCCCTCCTCAACCGCCTGTCCGAGCTTGGCACTCTTCGATTCCACACTCCCGACCTCTTCAAGCACTCCTACTCTTCCTAACTTAACATGCAAAAAGTATGCACGTGCCGTTACCGCCCTTCTTACCCACCTCACTACTTCACGTGCGGTCGCACGGTCGCATCTCTGGGCGCTGCGTCATATTCTCGTTCTCGGCTTCTACGCGAACGAATATTTGCGTGTGGAGGAAATACAAGGTAGTCTCGTGACGGTCCAAGTTACGAGGGGCCATCTGGAGGATGTTGTGGAGAAGGTGAAATCATTGACAACATATCTCCTGGGCCGCGTTGAGGATGGCATACATGCCGAAGTTGTGAATGCGCTCATGAGTGGGAATAGCGCAGTCCCAATCGAGGATGGGGGTCTAGCCTCGTTTGTCGTCACTATCGCTCGCTGCGCTAGAGAAAAAGACAAAGTGAGGGATGCAGCAGTGCTTGGCATTGTGCTGCGGCACTTGTTCAGTGATGCTACGAAGGCTGATGCTGACTTGTGGCTGGCCCTCGCGAGGAGGTTAGAAAAGTCGGGTCAGTTCAAGTTTTCGTTTTGCACCGGAAGGTCTTCAATACACTGATACTTCTTCTATTCTTAGCTCCCCAGACCGCTATCACTATCTTAGCCTCTATTACGGCTTACGCTCCGGAGCCTCCCAAACTCGACAGGTATCGAAACGAACTAGCTGCTTCTCTCATTGGTGTTCCTCGCGACGCAGCAATCATCACTGGTCTCGTCACCCTAAGGCTTCTAGCCGCTACAGCACCTGACCCCGACTCCGACGTCGTCTTCCTCCCGCAACAGCGCGCCGTGAATCTGATGAAGGCATGTCTGGCGTGGTTTACTGATGACGGTGATGATGATGATGACGATGACGATTTTGTCAATGAGGAGCTGCAAAGTGCCATGACACTGGTATTCTTGCATCTCGTTCCAATCTTGCAGAATGTTCCTGGGTCTCATTGGGATTTGATTTGGGATGTGATCGATAGCAATTTGGAGGTACGCGATGTTTGCTTCGAGCGGAGATTTTGGGTGTTGATATGGAGTAGGAATGCTCCCTGGATGACAGTCTCGCATTGACGCTCCTCGGAAGGACATTGAGACTAGTAATCGCCATTGAAGATCTGTCATTGACGAACAAGTCACTTCGTGAAAACTGGAACGAGACGAGAGCTACTGTGTTGCGACTTGTCAAGGAGCTGGTTATGGTTAACACGAGTGAGTTTTCGGACCGTATCTCTCCCATAGTGAAGACGCTGATACGGCGTAGTCGCGTTTCCCTACTCCGAACCTCGTAGGTTATGCATAGAGTTGGCATTGACTATCATTCAGGACATGCCGCCTACCATGATGACCGATAAAACTCTATCCTGTGTAAGGACATACACCTTTCTTCCTTTCTGGGTACCGACCGACCTGTTGTAGTTGTGCCACTTGCTGCAAGACCAATCTCAGGAAGTCCAGCGGATGGGCTACCATTTACTTAACACTGCCGCTCGAAAGCGAACGGAACACTACGTAATTGAGGCTGGTGTCGACACGGAGGACGTAGTGAAACCAGAATTACCTCCAGAACTCCTTTCTATTTTACAACAGAGTCTCGGCTCAGGGGATGCGCTTGACCTGGACGAACAATCAACCACACGTAACAAGGAAATATCCGGATACCTGCTGGCGTGGATGATCACGTTTGATTTGTTCACTGATGCGGTACGTACACGCATTTCCTAATGCTGAATGGTAACGGATTCTGACTTCGACATAGTCAATGAAAGTTCGCTCTGGTTACTTCAACCACATGAGAAGTCTGGATATCATTTCTCGAGTTTTCATCTTGAATATCTTTGAAGTGCTCGGTTTGTTCAGTGGCGGAAAGCGGGTGTTCAAGTTGGACACATGGGCTGTCAACGAATTTTATCTGGAGAGTAGGTGTAGTCGCATCTCGTCTCTAACTGATGTTCATCCCTGTGCACAGCTTTCGAACCAGAAAGTGTGCTGAGTCTGCAACTGCTAGCTGCACATCTCTACCATAGGGCTCTCCTTACCGTACCCGCCCTAATCCGCTCATGGATCTCGGATTGTACTGACAGGCAACTTCTGACCCGCGTTGTCGACTACACTTCCTCATACTTTTCACCTGGTATCATCAAGGCCGAACTGGCACAGGTCCGACAGCCAGATCTTTCGTCCGGACTTTCGACGACGGAGAACCTAACCGTCAAAGTTTCATCCGCTTCGGGAGAAGTCACGGCATCGTATATGGTTGATGACCAAGCCCTCGAGCTCTCCATCCGGATGCCGAATGACTGGCCCCTACACAGGCTCGAAGTTAGGGACACCAAAATGGTTGGCGTCTCGGAGGACAAGTGGAGAGCTTGGGTGCTTGGTGTGCAGCAAATCGTATGGCAACAGGTGAGACCAGCAATTGCAGTAAGGAACAGGGCTTGACCTCTCCCCTAAGAATGGCCGCATCGTTGATGGCCTGACGTTGTTCACGAAGAACGTGACTCTCCACTTTTCTGGTCAAGTGGAGTGTGCGATATGTTACTCGTATGCGCTGCCCTTCTTCGGCTTTTTCCCGTTGCTCATACGTTTTTGTTCTCGCAGCATCATTAGCGTGATGGACGCGAGCTTACCGCAGAAACCGTGTAGGACATGCAAGAACCGGTTCCACGCCAGTTGTCTATATAAGGCGAGTACTTCATTTCAGACGTCTTCTCTCCGAGGGTTTCTAACCACGCAATAAAATAGTGGTTCAAAACGAGCCATTCGTCCAGTTGCCCGCTTTGTCGATCGGATATTTTGTAGAGCTTCTGGGACATCGTCAATAAGGAATGGAAATCGCGCAGATGTTGCATTCTCACGTAGGGTTCTCTGTGGTGCCCAACATACGGGTTAAAGACATTGTGTTTTGTTTGGACTTGTACTTGGTCTCCACCTTCGGGTGTGGCTCGGAGTCTGCATGCCATGGGATAATAAGCCCATTCCGCTGCTATCGCACCCTAGCTAGTCGCCTGTACAAAAGTTGCCAAAACAAATATGTACTAATACTCTTACTACGTAGCAAATCTGAAGTAACGAAGGTAGTGGTCTGAAAGCCGGCGTGTTGAATCACACGCGAGGTTTTACAGAACCGTCGCGTGGGACAGGATATGGACCGAGGCCTAGATGATGGGTAGGTGGGAATGAGGCCTCGCCAATAGACAGGCTGGTCACCAAACTAATCCGGGACGATGAATAGTGGTGGATCTCGGGGAACATCGTGCAATCTGCACACTATTGCAGTGCGTCAATCAGTCAATAGAGCCAATTATGGAGCAGGCCCAGTAGGGGTGGTGCCGGTCTGGTCCGGGCCGGCGCGTTTCCCGGGTCACTGCCTTGATCGCGTGGCTCGCCACACACTTGATGCGCGACCGCTGTGGCCATCAACTTCATCCTGTTCGAACTAGGTGGTCTTTCTCTCTTTTTCTCCTTGGATATCTGTCTACACCACAACAACGGTCACGTTCATCGTCATGTCCATCAGTATTTTTATCTTGTGAGCTGCAATTGGACATACCTATTACCTACAGGGAGAGAACCGTTTGGAAGCAGAGGGGACAGAAGATGAGAAAGGAAGATGAGCGAGATGGTACTAGATAACCAACTTCAAGTTCAACTTTCAAGATTAGTGCGAGAGGGTAAATGCCTCGTCGTTGACGTTGATGTGCAAAGATTATCGTCTGCTATGAGTTACAGTAAACTCCGATCAGGGCATGATACATGAAAGGTGAAGCAATATATCATGTACATGCTGCGGCACCTCATTGAAGGCCCTTTGTTAAGCAAGTTACTCAAATTTGGCAAGATATCCACTTTTGAACATGTAAGTAGTATGTATGCCCTCCAATCTTTTACAAAATCACACATTTTCCTACTAGTAGGCCCATCAGGGAATGTTCCAACCTACTGCACTGCATATACTAACTTTCTTTGAGCGTCTTATCCGTGGTATTACAGTACATATAGATAGGGGGTCGAATGTGAATCGAAAGCGGAAAAGCTTTATTTTATTTCTGTCAGATGAAGCCTTCGAAGACTAAAAAACCAAGTCAAATGAACTATTTTCGTCAGATTAGACCGAGGGTACCACTCCCTGAAAGGCAGGATTCACCTACTCCTGAATTTCAAGAAAGCGATCCATATATTCATGAATCATAACATTACCCATGAAATTGATAGAGATGGACCTTCCTACGAGGTCCCAACAGCCCAGATACCAACGGGTTTCCCCTAGGATGGAATGGATCTAATAATGCCGCAATGCATCATCTGTTAGAGTGCGTCATGATCACGAACGAACCGACTTCCACTTGCAATGTCTCACGGGTGGGCTGGGAAAATCCCCGTGATCCAATTTTTTGATGCTTTCCCCGGTTCGAAACTCTGAATTATTGAATCAGGGGCCCTCGGAGCCTTTGCAACAACAGTGACAGGTACTATGCGTTACAGCTATTTCGTTAGTACCTGTCACTGTTGGGCCTGGCTTGGAAAACGGCATTGAGCTTGGCCATCATGATCATTATCCCACCTCTTTGCATCCACACTGTGGCCGCCTGACTAGTGACAGCGGATAGCGAGGAAGCGGACCCTGCCAGTGCGTATATCTCGGTTCTCACACCGCTTGGTGTCAGGTATCATTCAAAACGAGGCGCTGGGTGACATCTCTAGCCGCGGAAATGATCAATGCGTTTTAAACGGACGCGAAATACAAAGTGACATATTACGTCTTCGAAACGAGATTCCGAGGCTGTGATATTTACTGATTGCGGATGCAATAATCATATCAAGGTCACCAACTCTCATGTCACCTGTGTGGAGTTGTTTCTGGACAAATTGTTCTATCCCTGACGTTGAACAGGGGTCCATGTGGCGAGTACATATATGCTTCGAGAATTCACCCCTCTTCCCCAGTGTAAAATGACCAAATCTGAGGCCGCCCTCTACTCTCCCACTTCACTTGACTCGGCCGTGAATGACCTCAAAGAGCTCAAGATAGAATCGCTGGAACCCGATTCTGCTGCACTAGATGACATTGTCTGGAAGAAGCTTGATAAGCGGATCCTTCCACTATGCGTTGGCTTCTTCCTGCTTGCTGCTATGGTATGTTTTGAGCTTTGGTGATCAATACACTTGCATGACAGATAATGTATAGGACAGGACCAACGTCGCGAATGCGCGTATTGTTGGCCTCCAACAAACATTGGGGCTATCGAATTACCAGGTTCGTTGGACGCTTCGAATAGCTCACTTCCTGGCTCATCAACTCACAGTATACCGTGGCGCTGACGGTGACTTACATGTATGTGCGCGAATACTTGAGGTCTTCAGCATCGGCTCATTACGCACCAGCCCATTCATGTTTACCGGGTTTCTATTCTCCCTGGTCTTGAAGGTAAATCACAACCTGATTTTTAACGGACAAGTCATATACATCGAGATTACAGTTTGTTGGACCTAACATTCTGCTTCCCACTATGGTCGTATTGTGGGGTCTGGCTGCTGCCTCGCAAGGTGGGGAACTACCTCTTGTTATCAAACATCCGCTCATAGGAAGTTCAAGGCCTCGTCAAGGGTTACTCCGGACTGTTGGCATGTCGATTCTTCCTGGGGTTGTTTGAAGGTTTGAATATTCCAGACAACACCGTTCTTTCCATTTATTTTTTGGGACAGGTGGCCTTACTCCTGGACTCGTGCTCTATCTCTCCTTCTTCTATCCTCGGAAGATGCTGCAGACACGGTATGCACTAACATAGTCTCGCAGTACGTTACCTGACGTCTTTCGTAGCGTTTCGGGTTTCTATGTGACCGGAAATTTTCTCGGAGCATTCAGTGGTTTGGTGGCGGCAGCCATCGATCAAATGAATGGAACAGGCGGCCGGCCGGGTTGGGCGTGGATATTTATTCTGGTACGTCGAACCGGCCACCTTATGAAATCATGCCCATCGGCCGTGACAGGAAGGGATATTCACCATTGCCTTTGGGGTGGTCTCCTTTTTCTTTCTTCCTCGTTCAGCCGAGAAGGCACGCTTCTTGACGGGTAAAGAACGCGAATACGTCGTTTCCACCCTGAAGAGCGCCGGTTCTGTCTCGGAGGACGAAAACAAGGACAACTTCAGCTGGACTGAAGTCATTAGATCTGCCAAATCCCCACATGTATGGTTATTCACCATCATTTCATTTTTCGCAGGTGAATACACTCTTCCCTCTGAGCCTCACCTTAATTGACAATGGTACCTTTAGGCACGGTACTGTATGGAATGGCATTGTAAGCTCGGCATTACTGATGCCCCTTTCCGCTGTTGATGTCATGTCACCAGCTTCGAACCGTCGATCGTTGCTAGTCTCGGATATGCAGGAAACCAAGCTCAGCTTATGAGCACGCCCCCGTTCGCGACTACCTTCGTTGGTGTGTATTTCGACAATGAACTCTCTGATATTCATTGATATATTGCTTAAAGTATCCCTTATTGTGGCCATCGTATCGGACCGCTACCAGTGTCGCGGATTCTCGCTGATGTTCTCTGCTCTTCTGGGGGTGATCGGTTGGACCATGTTTTACGGTACGTTGGATCTATCCTCTATAGAAAGACGAGTGTTTGACGTATGCCCCTGCACAGCGAGCCACTCGAACCACGTCCGCTACGCGTCACTTTTCTTCTCCTGCGGCGGGGCGATGGGCGCGATGCCCGTAGTGCTAACATGGCTGGCAAACAACTGCGCGCCGCAAACCAGACGGGCTACCGCTGTGGCTGCGAATAACGTAGCAACACAACTGGGGGGTATTCTTTCCACCTGGCTTCTTGGATTCCTCTCTCCGGCCCCCGATTACAGGAGCGCGACGATTACGTTGTTGTGCATGTCCATTGGCTTGGTGGTCTTCTCGATGATCAACTGGGCATACCTATGGCGAGAAAACCGGCTGAAAGAAGAAACGAGAAAGGTAACTCGGAGGGATGATGAGCCGGATAACCTCGGAGATAGCAGTGCGTGGTTCATATATAGCCTGTAAGTTCAGATCGTCGACTCGGCTGGGAGATCTTGGGAGTGTGGTGTACAAATATGCGTGGCTCGTCGGAATGATCAAGACATGCCTTGCGGTCATGATGGGAGGAATATTTATTACAGATAGTTACATGATACTTCACACGGCAGGATAATGAACATGATGCAGCCTGTTGCTCCGACCTCCTTTTCAGACCTCCCATCGCCGAAAATCCCTCTCGTGATCAGCTTCTAAGAAAGTTTCAGTTTGAGCAACAAACCACGCTGCACTCGGCAGTTTCATACCACGTTTTCTTCCGCCCACTGGCATCTTCCACTACTGGCCTCAAGCATCGTACCACAGAGAAACTCAAGATGGATAGTCGCTGTTCTCCCACGCATAACGGGAATTATCGGCATCAAATGGTGATATCCCCGGATGCGGATATAGCCGGAGGTGGCTTTGGAGGGTCGAATGAAGCTGGGATGCGTGAGTGACTACATATGTAACTTAGATACGAGCCGACACGGAGCAGTTAGCCTGAGTAAGCCACATCACGAATGCGCACTATTCTCGATTAGACGACGTATCCCAACCGTTAAAGCCACAATCAGATTTATTGCGCGTTATGACTTGGCACATACGTTAACGGGTTCCTAGAGATAAACACGATGCAGCCTGTTCCTCCGACCTCTTCTTCAGAGCCTCCATCATCGCCGTCATTCCCTTCCGTAGTCCACTCGCAAGAAATAGCTTGACCAAGTATGCCATAAACCCACCTAGCACTTCAACGGTCTCATACCGCGTCTTCTTCCGACCGTCTTCCACGACCTCGGTCAAAGCCTGCCATCGCGCGGCAGAGAAGACCCAAGACGGATAGGCGATGCTCTCCCATGCACAACGGTAGTTTTCGGGATCGAAGGCAGTGATGACAGCGAAGGCGGAAATAGCGGGGAGCAACTTTGGAGGATCGAACGAGGGCGGAATGTGTATAGGATAAATGACCAGGTGCGAGCCGACGCGAGGGGTCACCTGCTCAGAGGCTAGGGGCTGCTTTGACGGGTTGGTGAGGTACAAATTTCGACTGCGCCGCAGTTGGCCCATTCGACAATGTAACCAACAAAATTAAGTGAAGCCACAATCAGACACGTTGCAAATTACGATTCGAAAGCTGTAATCCGGCACATACATCAACGGGTTCCTGGAATGATAATCAACGTTAATGTGTATGGATTCAATGATTCAATGACTCACCATTCGTGATATGACCCCCAGTCTATCAAGACTCGCCACACAGCGTCACGTGGTGCATCAATGGTTATAGAGGCGAACGAAGTGACCACACCGCTTGAAACTAGTGGAGGGAGACCTTGACTCAAGTCTATGTTGCTACCGGACGACATGGTGGGTAGTAAGCATGGAAATAACCGCTGTGTATTATTTGTCGTTGTAGCATTTTTGCACACGCTTGCCAGCAATTGACCATCTAATACGCACTTGCAACCAACCACAGAAACCAGCTGAAACGCATGCCAAGACACCTCGAGTTTTCCCGAGGAGCTCGAAGACACTATTAGTCGTGTTCTTGCGGCAGGTGTGCGCGTCTCCATCGAATACATCGTAATGCAGTGCGAAACGGTCGGACCTCCACCTGTCGCAGGCGTGATGCTTGACCTTGCTGGGACGAGGTAACTAAGAGCTTGAATGGATGATCTCGTCGCCGCACCAGATCCGTCGGAGCCTGCTATATTCCAAGTAGCCGGTTGACCAATTCGCCATCTCTTAAAATGATCTGAGAAGTGAGCGCACGTCCGTGAGGTCTGACGTGTTGTATCTCTGACCTCTCCAACCAGTAGCGAGTGTAACAATGGCATCACACGATATCAAGGATCTCGACGAGCTCAAGCCTGACCTAGGTTTTGAATTGCCGTCAAGCGAACGTGCTGAGCTAGAGGCTATCGTCTGGAGGAAGCTCGACCGATGGATTCTCCCGTTATGCACTGGTTTCTTTTTGCTCGCGTTTTTGGTACGTCCAAGTAGACATTGGATGTCGCGATCTCCGATATGTGATGCTCTGCGAGAGTACCGGACGATGACGATGCAATGCACAGGACAGGACCAACATTGGGAATGCTCGTCTGGTTGGCTTGCAAACGTCATTGGCGATGTCGAATTATCAGGTGTGTTCGAACGTTCTGGGTAGTCGGTATTTTCTCAGTGGGTGACCCATTCTTCACAGTACTCGGTGGCACTCACCGTAACTTACGTGTACGCAACACACACTTTGCGGTCGTCGGGAATCAGCTGATCATGCATCAGTCCGTATATCGCCGCCGAGTTTCCAGCCACCTTGCTGTTAAAGGTAAGTCCCAATTTAATCGATGATCGATTGATGGGTCAGTTCCCGTCGTACAACAGCGCGTAGGGCCTAATATCATGTTGCCCACTATGGTCACGCTGTGGGGCATAGTTTCTGCCGCACAAGGCGAGTAACTAATCTCGTCGCGAGGTCAATCATTGGCTGATAGGGATTTCAAGGGGTGGTCACCAGCTATTCTGGATTGTTAGCCTGCCGGTTCTTCCTGGGGCTACTCGAAGGTTCGGGTATTCTAGGGTGTCGTTTTCCCCGTTCATCAAAGTTGCACAGGTGGTCTCTTTCCTGGCATTGTTCTATATCTTTCTTTCTTCTATCCCCGCAAGAGGCTGCAAATACGGTATGTGCCAAGTGAGCCTTGGCTAACCATCTGACGTTTCTCGTAGGGTTACAGCCTTCTATGCAGCATCGTCCTTATCTGGCGCTTTCTCTGGTTTGCTCGCGGCTGCCATCGGGTTGATGAATGGCAAGGGTGGCAAACCCCAGTGGGCCTGGATATTTATCTTGGTACGTTGTGCACCAACAGATCCGAGCGTGGAATGACACACCCTGGTC
The DNA here is from genome assembly GCA_038091155.1 of Harrya chromipes. Taxonomy (NCBI): domain Eukaryota; kingdom Fungi; phylum Basidiomycota; class Agaricomycetes; order Boletales; family Boletaceae; genus Harrya; species Harrya chromipes. The sequence continues at coordinate 69,112 of JBBPNX010000001.1, forward strand.
TGACAGGAGGGCATATTTACCTTCTTGTTTGGCGCAATATCTTTCTTCCTCCTTCCTCCTTCTCCGGAAAAGGCGCGTTTCTTCACGGAGAAAGAACGCGCATATGTTGTTTCAACCTTGAAACACGCCGGTTCTGTTTCGGAGGATAACGACAAGGATAGCTTTAGCTGGACGGAAGTCGTTAGGTCGGCCAAGTCGCCACACGTATGGCTTCTCTGTGTTATCTTCTTCCTCAGCGGTAATGTGCACTCACTCCCAGTGTCACCTCCATTAACGCGTGTCCTGTCAGGAACGATACTGTTTGGCCTGGCTTTGTGAGCACAGTCTTGTTCGCCTCTCTTTCCGACGCTGACATCGATGACTGTAGCTTCGAGCCGACGATCGTGGCTGGTCTCGGGTATACGGGTAATCAAGCCCAGCTCATGAGCGTTCCCCCATTCGCGATCACCTTTGTTTGTACGTGTTCCAGCAACGAATGCTCTGACGTTCATTCATATCACTTCAAGTGTCCGTCGTATCGGCCATCATATCGGACCGCTACCAGTGGCGTGGATACACTGCGATATTCTTCTCGATTCTAGAGGTCATTGGTTTCAGCATGTTTTATGGTGCGTTGGAACCATCCGCCAGAGAAGGATGCATGCTAACCGATGACCACGTACAGCCAGCACGTCAAGCCACATCCGCTACGGATCCCTCTTCTTTTCCATCTCCGGGGCATATTGTGCTGCGCCTGCCTTGATTACGTGGTTGGCGAATAACAGCGCACCGCACACCCGACGTGCGACCGCTATCGCAGTGGCCTTCATCATGACGGAAGCTGGCGGTATCCTCGCCACCTGGCTCTTTGGATCGTTATCCCCCGCCCCCAACTACACGTCAGCGACGATCACGTTCATCGTCATGTCCACTTGTATGGTGGTCTTGTCGACGGCGAACTTGGTTTACCTGTCACGAGAGAATCGGTTAAAAGCAGAGAGGAGGCAGAGGATGACCAAGGAAAATGAACCGGAAGATCTTGGGGATCGTAGTGCGTGGTTTATATATAGCCTATAGACCGTTCGTCGGTGCATATATCCACGAGGGGGTGCGAGTGTTCGCTCGAATTAGGACCATGCGTGGACCAACGGGCCAACTGCCTAATGCCTCCGGGAAGTCAATGGCAGGTTCTTGCCGTCTCTGAAGGTGTCACCTGAGGGTGTTTCTGAGTGAAAGGTCTTTTGACGATATAAATGAGTAGCTTGATAGGATATATGCGTTCAACTGGTGAACATCGATGAGAGAAGACGGTTTACACGTAGGACGACCGATCGTCACAACTTGCCGTCGCTTGAAACGGGTCACAAGCCTTTTCGAGGCACAGAAGCTTCTGAGTCAAGAGGTGTCTAGGCAGGGTGATCGAGATTTTGACAGCTAAAGTCTTGGTCCTGTCCGTCGCTTGTGATTGAAAACTGGCCCTGTAGACGAAGCAACTTGATCGCTGACGGGTAAGTCCCAAACTCGGATGTTACGAGCAAAGTCTTATCAGTTCAATTGGACGCGCCCTCAAGGAAACTCCCCAGGAATGAACTCGGTGCATTGACACGATAAAGGAGATGTGCAGATCCCCGCGTAGCCTAAAAAGAGTGTCCTTGGTGGCAAAGCGTGTCATCGCATGGAGAGCGTTTGCTATTATGTCTGCGTCACACGACTTGGGGGTACTCCATGTAGGTTAATCTGCTCGTGTACTGACTGGTAGTTATCTGGACAGACTGACGCCGTGTATTCGAGTCGTTGATAGTGGCACACGAACCGAGGTCACTTATTCAGTCTGTCATGGTTCTGACAACATCCAGTATCTGTTTGGCAGCATCCCGAGACCACTCACACGTCCATCGCCGATAACGGCCATTGTTGTCAATGAAACGTTGACGAGCCAACCCGATTTTTATTATCCCCGGGATTTCATATTGCCCATTTTTGGAGGTATCAACTTGAAGTATACAGGAATTCATGGTGATGTTGGAAGCCGTAGAATGGAGCAAGTTGACTTGAGCGTTCGACGGTTCAAAGTCTGATTTCAAAATCTCTTTTGGTTAGCGCGGTTAGGAGACCGCGGGCCATTCCGATTACCTGGCACTCGAGCTCGGCGATGTCCTGTACGGAGATAGTGGCCGTTCAAGCCAGGGGTAGTTGGAATTGATGATTCAAGTTGCGAGGTTTCGTTCTGCTTGGGCTCGCGAGACTCGGATGCCAAGCCAGCGGGAAGAAGTAGTCATACACATCCGGTTGGACGTGCATCCAGTGGTACAGCTCCAGGCTTCCTAGCCTTCAACTCAACACGAGCTAAAAGAGATGCATGTATCCCCGTGGGGCGTGAAAAGGAAAGTTGGCAATTTGTGGCAAGCCACAATTATGACACCATCGCGTGGCAACTATCTTGGCAGCGCGTCCGCGCCACACAAATTGGGCGCTCCTAGGCTAATCTGCCCGTATGCTGGCTTGATGGCAGAGGAACCGGGGAGGTTTATTCCATCAGTTCAGCGGGGATCTGCTAGTGCCGCAATCCCTAGTGTTTATTATCAAACCTCCCGAGACCATCTCCCACCACTGCACGACTATTTTTTCTCATTCATGTCGCCCATTCATGAATATCAGGCTTCGGCCCCAGCTCCCGATGAGTCACCCCCGAATCAGGTAAAGGGCGAGAAGGCGGGAGTGGTTCGAATCTAACCTAGTATGTATGTATGTAGGTACCAATAGTCCAAGACCTACGGTACCGATCGCCTCACTTACTGGGCAGGGCGTCTCAGACACAGCCTAGGCTACTTAGTATATAGACGGCGGACAACAGGCACACAAGAGATAAACGATGGCCCCGTTGGAAATTCCTGTGCGGTGACGCGCCGTCAACGCGTGTTTGGGTCGCACCGTTACAGGTTGGCGGCGTGGGTGCCTAACCCCGTGGCTGGAGTGATAGACCCGGGCCGCCACCTTCTGCAATGCGAACTTGGTCGAGTCAGAACAGGAAACGGCCGAGGTAAAAGAGAAATAGGAGAGAAATGGACAAACCTATGCCAACTCTGTCCAGTAAAACTTACCAGTGTGATGGTGTGAGACTCAGATTAGATGCTATATTATCGGACGAGCATGAGAACATCGGAGGCAATATTCGCTGGTCCCCAATATCGGAATGGAAAGAACTCTAGACTGACAGACCCGGTATCCGACATCCGAGGCTGTACTAAGACCTTGACGTATGTTCGGAGCATGCCAGTGTCCCTATTTAAAGCCCCTCCTCTTTTCAACGAGTCACTCCGTACTCTGAAAAAATGTCCACTCCATCCGTCACTTTTGCTCCCACTCCCGCTGCGCTGCCAAAACACTTTGACATTGGCCAGCAAATTCACCCCACCTTTGCGTTTGCAAAGCTACAAAGCGACATATGTCTCGTCCAACGTGAGTCTCGTGCCACCATCATACTCTTCTCTAACGCTGAGTTCCCCCGTACTCGAAGTGGTCGGTCAGGCGGGCCCAGACCCCTCAGGAACCCCTTTGCTAGACATTGACATCTTTCGGCACGAATTCGTGTCCATGTTCCGCTATTCCCACTCGGCACGCGTTCATCCCCTCGAGCTTAGGGTGCTTAAACCCCTCGATGACCATGCCATCCGCTACGAGCCAGACAATGGCAGCGTCTTTCTCGCTAAAGACCTTATGGCGCACTTGAAGCGTATCTTGGATGCCGCTGCCATGTTCAACCGGATCGGTAGGCGGTCAAGACAACGGAGTTGATATCCCCATATGTGTATCGGTCAGGAGATGATGCCTAGCTCATTTCCCGATCACTTCGTCGCGTTGCATCTATTTATCCACCTCCGCTCTCATGATATGCAATTGTACCATACCAAGACAGTCTTCGCATTACTTTCAATCTGTTCTAGCCACATACACTTCAATATCATACACAGCTAGCCTGTTGACATCACGACGACAAAGGAAATCGATCACCGTGGTTGGGCAGACATGTCATCGATGTGGCATCTCACCAAATTGCCGATCCGAAATCATCGTACATCTGAAACAGTCCACTTGCTCACTTGATGTCTCCAACATTTGACAGGTCGCGTCAATTGTCCGGTGAATAACACATATGCCAGGGGTTGACCTCCAGACCAACCCATCGGTGGATTTGATCTGGCAAGATCAAGAGACATCACTAAATGGCGGATGCGTCGCTCTAGCTGACAAGCAAGGCACATCGTCATCCATCATCCATCACGCGCGTATATTGCGTGCTGTTCCGCACATGACATCGTGGCGAGCAATTTGGTAGATTCGCTCCCGCATGGGTATTATTCAGAATTGACGGCAAGATGTGATTTCGAGATCATCTGGTCCCATGGTTCTAGCCCTGTTTGCAAGGATAAGCCCAAGGAAACGCCAAATCTAGAGTCTACGGTTACAGCGGCGATGGCACGGCTGAAATTGAACTGATAGTGAACCATCGGTTCAATTATAGCCAGTGGCATCATATCCACGACTTATCCAGTATACATGACGTAGATACAGTTGATGTGCTCGTAGTGCATAGTCACTAAACCCTAATACATTATTATAATTATGGTTATTCACAACGATGGTGTGTGACAGTAGTGACATAACCGTCACGGTACCCCGACAAGCAATTTGATCAACTATGAACATTACGCTGTAAAGTAGCTGTCTATTGTAACCTGTTTCAAACTGGCTAATTCGTGTTGCTGCAAGCGTGCTTGGAAACGACACAGAGGCTTCGACAATTCCAAGATCTCCTCGGCCTCACCCTGTTCCAATAACGCACCCATAAGCTGCTTGCACAAACCTATTGTCTCCTTCCTCGTAATGCACGGTAGTGCTGGACCATCATCCTCATCCTCAGAATCAATCTCGATGATCTCCCCACTCGCCACGGCCATTTCATGCTTCACCATGGCTACAATCTCTTCATCACCCTTCTCACCAGCTGAAAAGAGCTTGGGGTCACGAATTTCGGCCTCTTCAGGAGGATCCAGTATCTCGTCCACAGTTGGTAGAGTGCCGAAAATACGATTTCGAGATTTGAGGGTGGTAATAGCTTGCATGAGCTCCTTCTCTGCTGATTCCAACAGAGGGAGATCCTTTCGGCGGCGTGAAATTTGAATCTCGAGTCCCGGTCGGCGCTTAGCAGCTTCCTCAAGTGGTTTGATGGCCGTCAAAGCTACCTCAGTATCCCCCTCAGAACTCATGACAGCCTGGAGGGCTGCTCGCCAGTCCGCATCAACGAACCGGCTGCCAAGATGAGCTTCGAGGCGACATTCTGCATTCGATAATGATAGGTCTGTTGTAGCAAATTCATGGATGATTTTCCACGCGAAGGGATCAGCATGTGGGGTCGTGGATTGAGATGATGATGGTAATTCAAGGGAACCCGATCCGCCATCTGCATAACTCTCGCTATCAAAAAATTAGTCCAAGTCAGCAATTTCACAAATTCATGACTTACGGCTGAATACGTGTATGATTCCAACAGTTTTTGATGCAGTCTGGCGTCACAGAATTCCATGCATCTTTTGCCATTACCATGGCTTCAAGCAGGTCTACGTTGTAGATCTCGTTCTCGCCGTCTTCGTCGAGTCTAACTGCTCGGCTGTTGTAATTACGGCGATATAGCATCTTGAAGCTATGGATAATTCCGGCATCACATGGTTGGACAAACGGCGTCATGTTTGGCTCGAAATATGCAAGCCGAACATTGGATGGTTCGTATGATATTGAATGCCCAGAGGAGTTGTCAACCAATAGAATAATGTGGCGATTTTTTTGCTTCATTTGCAAGTCAAGTCTCTTTACCCACCTGGGACGTAACTGTCAGTGAGTGGAGCAGAAAAACAAAATGATGTTCTCACTCCTCGAAGAATTCTGATGTCATCCAAGCCATCTTATTGTTACGGTAATAAAATCCACGCCGCTCAGGAGTTTGCTTTTTGAAGCATCGTGGCTTGGCGGCCTTGCCCACAAAAAACAGCTCCAGTTTCTCACTTCCGTCCGCATTGCAGGCAATACCAATGGAAATGCGGAACCTTTCTTTCTTTTTCCCACTCAGTTGTTTCGTAGCAAGGCCACGGTCTGGGGGAGCGCTGAAAAGGTTCTGTGAGTGTGATATCATGTTAGACGACATTGTTAGAGAACTCACAAGGGGTTAAAAGCAATTTCATCCATGTTAAAACGATCACGTGGAGCATAACTGGCCAGTAGTTGGCGGCACCGTATTCGCTCAGCTTCAACAGCCTCTTGACCAACTGAAGCAGCTTCACCATGCCGGCGGATTTCTCGGATCTTGTAAGTCTTGCAAAACGACTGCACCCAACTCTCCCCATGAAGCCTTTCAGCCTCGGGAACCTGGAACCAGTCCTCAAAGCTCTTGCGCTTCTCCCTAAGCATTGGACCAGAGACGGTCTCACCCCTCCCTTCCATATCCCGCACCCAAAGTATCAGAGCACGTTCAACGTCAGGTCGGGTGACAATGCGAGGTCGCTTCGAAGACAATGCACTGGGGTTGTCATTGGCACGAGCCTCCATGGAAGCACGGTCACTGAGCTTGCGGGATAGGGTTCCCTGAGTGAAGATCAAGGCTCCCTCATGACGCGTCCGGAAGTGTTCCACAATGTCAGCTTGAGGGACAGCTGGGTGAGTGTCGACATATGCATAGACCAGGAGCCAGTCAGCAAGGGTGAGGTTTTTGCGCGTAGTCGGTTGCTGCAGCTGCACGGACGTCGTGGGTGCATCATGGCTGCACTTCTGCCGTTTAACCGGCCCAGAGGGGTGGTTGATGGGCTTTTCACGGGGCTTCCGTTTCGTGAGAAGCATCGAGGATAGCATTCCCGGTGAGAACGTCGGACGTGGAAAAAACAGTCACGTTTGCCTGGCTTTGTCACCCACGGCATAATTACTACCCTAAGCCTAGCTATACATTATTCAATATGCAAAAACTAGTGGGGCCCGACTCGGACAGGACCCTCAAAAAGCTAGGGATAAGCTTATGCATTATGAGCACATTTACAGCCAAACGACCTTACAAATTCCATCAACTTGAATTACGGCAAGCCCCTATCTCGGAGGGATCTCTTCGAGGATCACAAAAATATTCAAGCCACAGTTATAAATGGTGGAAAACCCGAGTGCTGGTGAACAAGCATATCTCAAGCATGATCCAGCTTCAAGAAGCGATCAGATCCGAAGTCATACTAGTACAAATTCAAACGGCCCAGAGTCTGACTCGCCGAGACTTTGTTTGGCAAGTAAATTTCAGAATGGAACCATCTTTAGCCCCCGCGCTCCATCCTCTGCTGCCCTCTATCCCACCGCTTCTCCAATCCCCTCAACACCGCATAGCACAAGGTCGACACCACGAGCGCAACATAGATACCACAATCCCCCGACCCAGCTTTCGCCACCGGTCCCACGTACCATGCTTGCGACATGAACGGTACCAGCGCGCCGAACGCACATATGAACGCCAACACCGCTGGTATGCCTCGTGGAAGCAACTCTGGTGCATCCCACTCCGCAATCGGGTAGGCTTCCTCGCTAAAGGACGCACGGCGGAAGAGGCAATGCTCTGTTAGAACGATACCCGCAAAGGCCGTGCTCCAATATCCAATAATGCCTGCCAGGAGAGCCAGCTTATGGGACGGGTCGATGACGGGGAAAATGGCTGCTTACTGAGTATGTCGACGAACGTGGCGTAAAACTTTTGGGCGCCGACGATAGCGACAGGAATCAAGCTGCAGAACACAGTTCAGAGTCATGTTATGGATCTGATCATCCCCTAGTCAAGGAAAACGTGCGACGTACATGCCTTCAGAGATGAAGATATACACCCAACGTGGTACGAGGCAGAACCAATGCGCAACAGACATGAGGCTCGTGCTGAACGTGTACATCGTCGGCGCACAAGCACTAGGGATGCTCAACGCAACGAGCACGACGAGAAACTTTCCGAAGCTACCCAGAGGGGTCAAGACTCCGTACAGCAAACCTCCAACGGACGTGCTGTTTTGGAAAGCAGCGTTCCACTCGGGGACACTGGGAGCCGCTGCCGCAAAGGCAGCCCCGAGAAAGTGACCAGTGATCTGTCATGAACATAAGCTATCCGAAGCCCCGAGTGATGCAGGAACCCCTTACACTTGGGATTAGGAAACCGAGGTACGTGTAAAGGAAAATCCTCATGCTGCACGTCCTTGTCAGCCTTGGATAGCTACAGATCAAAACAAGCTGCGACATACGATGATGCAGCAGGACTATGGTACACGCCGTAATCGGGTGTCATTGTACACCAGCTGATCACACTCGCGGAAATGGTAGACGCAAAGGACAGGACCGTACTTGCAGTAGGAGCGGGAACCGGTACATATTGGTTGGCATGCAACTGTGGGTAACCAAGCGCTAGCATGGTAATGAAAGCCACGACATTCGGTACCCATGCGATGCTTTCATACCTGTGGACAATTTTGAGCAAAACTCTCGATGCAACGTTGAAACTCTTACCAATGAAGAAACCGATAGCCAAAGAAGGTCACCTACGGACGTGCTCAGTACACTGGGTGAATCGACGACATCGAATCCTACGGACTGCGAGGGAGATGACGCTGATGATCACGATACCTAGCGTATCATTCAGATGTGGGCTCACACTCGCCAACGTCTGCCCTCCGATGATGCAATTCAAAACCAGGAAGCCCTGCATCGAAAAAACGTTTAGGACGCTCGGTATGATGGATCCATAGTATCTTGAAACACGTCATTGGCTACCACGGTATGTAGACCGTTCATTGACACATACCCCCATGAATAGCGTGCCTGCACCATCGCACGCATCCCTACCTTTGGTCCATACACGGCACTACATGCAAGATGAAAACAGATCCATGGATGACGAGGACAGACATGCTCACAAGAATGCTGGGAACACACAACATCTATCGTTTCCATGTATCAGTAAGTGACAGGAGGCGGACACAATTGGAATATCTCACGTGATGTCAACCACGAGGAGGATCAAGATCGAATCGCGAACACCCAACGAATAGAACGCAGGTCCTGCAATTCCCGTGCCGAAGCTGCCAAGTGACAACCATTATCAATCCATCAGCCATAAAACAATTTTCACGACTGTGCGTTCTCGATCCGCAGTAGCATAACACATACGCAAGGACGTTCATGTTGGCCGAGAACCAAACAAAAAACATTTGGTACCATCGTGTTTCAACTCGTTCTGTCACCGGAATGGGCGCGATCCTGTCACGATCACATTGTGGCGTTGAGTAAACTGCGTAGCGAAGCTCTATCCTCAGCGAAAAGGACGCACCCGTGTGTTTCTACGCCGTAGTGGCCCAAAAGCGCCGTGATGCGATGCAAGAATCGTAGAGGTGTGTTCTTGCCAACATGACTGTTATTCGCTTCTTGGCGTTCAATGTCCGAGTGACTGGAACTACGTTTTTCCGAGGCCTTTCTCGACGAGTCGACATGATCCAGGGCAGATGTAGCAGACATTCCCGAGTCGTAACCTGCTGCACCGGGAGAGCCGACGCAGTACAATCGTGAAAGGGAGGAAACCAAATACGATTCGTCGGCTGCTCCATCGGAGTCATGGGGCTAGAAGCTCGTTAGGATCATATGGACGATTGGTCGGATGATCACCGGATCACCGGCTACTAGTGCACTACTCCAGTTTGACAGCGCACGACTGCCACGTATCGATACACGATGTCCAGCACCAAGGAAAACCTGGGAGGCTATCTCGTTCGGGAAGCTGCTGTCCGAATACATGTGTTTGTTCGCGGTGCGATTTCCCTCCGATTCCGAGTCGGACTTCAGCTGGAACGAACAACCGAATTAGCCGTCGAACAAATTACATCGCCGGGCGATGGTACGATGTTGAAATATTATAATGGTTAGTCGAGCCCGAAAAGAAAATTTATTCACTAAATACATAGGAACCGTGAAAACACAGTGATTCTCTAGCTAGATGTGAGTCCACAAGAGTTCGCACCAAGTCATGTATGCACGTAGATAGCCATGGTATTCTCGTATCCAAAAAAACATCACCCACGATATATACGCACGGTGATTATTCCCGCCCGGTATCCGATAACAATCACCGCTCTGGGTGAGGGGAAGCCCCAGGCTTGGGCTTCTTCGCCATTTCTATCGTCTTACGATAGGTGTAGACTACCGGCCAGGCAACGCGTTCCACGATATCTCGCGGTTTTCGTCCACCCGAGTGAAAGGAACTTGGTTCCTGTAGGGCGACAATGACCCATGCAGTGATCACCGTTAAGATGACAGTGCTCGCGATATAATTGGTCAAGGTCTCGAGACTGCTAGGATTGATCTCTATGACGTTCATACCAAACACGCTCTATGTTGACATCGACATAAGTCACATCACGGACTATGATTTGATCACACAACTCACTGAAAGGTAACTTGCGGGCAGGAATATCATCGTGAGATATGAGATCTGGTGGCCGTTCGACGTCCGTAAGCATTGTAAAGCAGTCGCCAGCAACATTCACGCTCACTTGTTTCATGGCGGCAGAGTCCTTCATCGTTGCCTTGGTCAATTTCTGCATACTTCTACTGTCTTCAATGTTGACCGTAGAGAAGGCCTGGTCACGATCAAATTAGCAAGACGCACATTGAAGAGTATGGGGAAAGACGAACCAGCGCCATCGCGTTTTTCAATCGGTCCGACTGTATCGACCTCTGTTTTTCCAACCGCTGGATCTCAGACAACAAGTGGTCTGCTTCCTGCTCCAATATGTATTTGGATTCCTCGCGTTCGGCTCTTGTGATCGACGCATCGTCCATCGCTGGGTTAGTCGTCTTTTTCACAAATTCGACCGAATTTTGGAAATCGCGCAAAAGTTGTTGATAGTACAACAGGTGAGCTTGCAGCTTGTGCAACTCTCGCGCGTGATCAAGGTGCATCGAGTTATCATTGTTATCCTCCAAGAGGTCCTCGTCAGGGTTATTGTTGAGGTTTTTCGTAATATCCTTTGCTTCCTTTAAAGAACAATAAGCACAACTAAAAACGTCGAGGGATCATTGTCTTACGAGTTTCTCGCTTAGATGTGCATAAAGCACCTCGAGGGCCTCATCCCACGCATACAATGCGTACCAGAGAATAGCAAGAAACACTAGCGTCGGGTCCTTTGACTTGGCGTAGAGTTTCGACCAATACACACTGTCTCCGGTCCTTTGCACAAGAGATCGGAGGCGTTTCGCGGTCGTCTTTTGGAATTCCGAACGGTGGTGGTATGATATAATGATGTTAGTTCCCGCATTCCGAACCATGTGTATGGCGAGTAAATCTTGTAGCAAGATCTTCTGATCTGAGCAGTCCGTCAGTCGGGGCATACGGGATACCTTGCAATTCCCCCACATACCTGAGAGAACGAGAGGCGCCTGGGTATCAATAATCTGATTCTCGTCTGACCCAAAGTTAGACATTATCGACATGGAAATCATTGCGACACTACCTGTAATGACCTGTACAGCTTCTCCCTTTTCTGTGTAGGGTGTGTCGTTTGATGGTGTAGGGCTGTTGGCCTCTTGCCGATTGTTGACCGTACGTATAAACGGGAGAACGACGGTGATGTCTAGATAACGTGAGCCAAACGGAAAGACATGGCGTGCTTGGAAATTACTCACGATCCCCTTCGCCGCGATGTGGGTCCTCTTGATATCGGGATGGAATCCAATTTGCAGAGGAGGCAAAGAAAAAGGGCTCGATATTGTACCTGGGAGCCATGAGGACACGTTAGACGCTGACCACAAGGGAAACACACCTTGCACCCAGCATCCTCAACACGTTCATGTTGATGTCCTCGATGAAAAGGGCCCGCACTCGCAGATTCTTATCCAGCTACCGAGAGTACTACCTCAGACCTGTATCAACAATCATAGTGAAGAACCGACTCACGTCTCTCTGTAGTTCGTCCCAAAACTCCCTTCCTCTCTCAGGATCCCCATATATGACTCGTACCTCAGGCTCGGAGCCGGGCCTGTCGAACTCTCCGCCCCAGAATACGTCCACTTTGTGTATTCGACACTCGTTTTGATCCTGGCAGATCGTGAGCATATTGCATCGGTTCACTTGGTCTGGGGTCCAATTTCCGAAATGACTCTGAGGGTATTGGCTCCACAGCTCGTCAATGTTGGGCGTGAGCGGTCGAACGTCGGCTTTGTCTTGGTTGAAATCCATCCATGGCCAGGGTGCTGACGGTGCTGCGTGGCGGTATCTGTTGAAGAAAAAAAAAGGCAACGACTTTGAATATTCTTGACGGGCGCTATAGTAGAGACAGTCGAAACCTCACCTTGGAGGTGGCACTTTTTGAAATTCGGACACGTCCCATTGACGGGTCCCATTAGCATCCTTTCGAGTACCACCGGGGAGCGTTACTTGTACGCCAGTTGCTGTGGTCATCGGTTCAGAAGGGAAAAGGGAGGAAAGAGGTGATACAAGGGTGATGAGAGCGTACTGCTGCCGAACAGGCGCTCATCATCACAATTCAACCGGTTCGGCCTGGATGAATTACCGCGAGCTGCGCGAAAACGATAAATAATATACACATGTAAGTACGTACAAGTGAAGCCATTATCCTGTCAAATGAACTTGCTCAGGCTGGGCCCGTCTGAAACGTGTGGGATGGGTGGACCGTTCACTGGCATAATTGATGGATGCCAAGCACCCAACGGCAGTATTACGGGTTTGGTTCCGTCCCTGTTGCCTGACCCCGTGAATGGTACATACTACATCAACCTGAACGCTCACTGAGGTCAGTCGAACAGTAACAAACTAACGTCCGTTCGAGAGTGGTGTTGTAGAGGTCACTGGCATGTGCATGTGAAGTAGACGGTTTGCGCCCATAACTTGAAGCTGGGCAGGCACAAATGTAATACAACACGGTGGCACGCCCAAATTCTATCGATCCGATCAATCCATGCATCAGTATTACGAGACGTATATGTATGTACAGAGCCCAGACCACGTTCACCGTTAGGCCACCGACCGCTTCTGTCCCGCAGAACGTGGGGTATTCTCCCCTTTTGACCGTAACTTGCCACCCGTCTCCCTCGTCGCTTTGGGATTATTTCTTGCCTTGGATTGCCTGAAACACATGAACTCGACGCTCGTCGCCCGCCGGCTTTCGGCCAGTATATTCTTCACGCTGTCAAGATGTCCCTGCAGGTTATCATCCCCAGGGCGTCGCGCATACGCCATGGATATCTTGTTGTACAATTCGGTGAGCGTCTTGGTTGCGACAGGCGAAACGTAGCGGGCTAGCGTTTGATGCATGAATTCGATTTCAAGAGTCGCCTGTTGTGGATGATAAGCTTATCGTGGATTCCTGGACAGGAAACGGCGATACATACCCGCAACATGCCTCCCATTCCAAAACGCTTGACCTGCTGGAACGAACGCAAAGCCTCGTCTGCAGCATCCTCGACGAGCGCGTATAGAACACGGTCGAGTAATCCATCCGAGACACGACTGACTTGTGCATGGATCTCCACAAGAGTCATAGACGCTCGGAACATATAAGGCCGAATTTCTATTTGGGATTCAAACCATGCGCGTCTCGGCGAGGTCGGATTTCGTGCTTACCCATTGGTTGAGGGGTCTCGTACCAGTCCATCTCGCGATCCAGAATGCCTTCTCGTAGTATCTTGGTCACCAGTTCGGACTTGGGTTTCACATACGAATCAAACAGCCCCTTGTCCAACGTTTGCACCACTTTGACGAGCGTCTACAAGAATCGAGCTCGTCAGTCCTCCATCGCCATATAGTAATCCAAAAACTGACATTACGATTTTCCTCATTGGACACACCAAAGACACTTTCGAGCTGAGAGATCATGTTAGGGATCAGAGTTCCTGATAGGTACACAAAGTTGGACAGCATGAGAAGGAGCCTAGTGTCCTGTTCAAACATCAGGCAATTGAATTCCCACTTGATCAGTCATACTCACTACATGGTTCAAATCGTATGGTTTTGACGACAATTGCAATTGTTGATCGGGACCAGAGGTTTCTGGGGTTACAGACCACTCGGGCGATGTCAGATGAACCAACCCGTCTAAGAATGCGTAGATCGCGTCCAAGAAAGCTTTCGTGATCTTTCCCGCGACCATGGACGAAATTTGGTTATGTTGTATCGTCCGAAATGACGAATTCATCGACGACAATTCAATCCCTCCGGCGATTTTTAATGCAGATGTAGTCAGATGTCTCTGGAACACATCGAGAAGAGGCATAAATTGCGTGACAGAAGGATCTGCCGTCGATGGTGCCCATGTCTCAAGGAGGTGGAATAGAGTTGCGTCTGTTGTTGATTTGTCAGCATACGACACATGCAACGAGACTTCAAGGGGAGGACCTCGTAGCCAAGCGCGGACAAGGACGTCCCCAAATTTCCATCGAGCGCTTTCCATTAGATTCCTAAGACTCGAGCTAGATTCGGGAACAGTGTCCATTCCCGTGACCTCACTGGCACAATCTTGGATCTCAATGAGGATCTTGATCAGGAAGTGCGCGGTAGTAAAGGAATTCGAATGTTTCGGTAGCAGCTTTGGTAGTGAGTCATTATTGCTCCTTTGCATCACGACTGCGTCAGAAAGATTGAAGAACTCGGACAAAAGCGAAACATAGAGCTTCACGATGTCGAGCGCCATCTGACTGCACTGTTGAGCGCTTCGTCGTGAACCAGACGGCTGAAATCGGCGTTACTAGATCACATCCCACGAGCAGATACTAAGCCTACCCTCTTAAACTTTCCCTCTATAAAGCTTCTAGCAATCTTCCAGAAATTAGGAAGCGAAGCGAGCAAGGTTTCGGACATGTTCTTGATCATCTCGAAGATGACCTCCCAAACTTCATGACCTCCACCCTGGGCTGCGAAACCTGGTGAGTAACAACTTGATCAGGAAGCATGTGAGAACCCACCGATCGCCACCTCAGGTTGTTTCGTCTCAAGTGCAGCAAGGCCTAGTTGTAGTTGGGATTTCAACGAGGTGTTCAAACCATCTGGATCAGCCGTTCCAGGAGCAATTCGGCTCAACACATCTGGAGAAAAATGAGGAAATATATCCTATCAGTGACAAATGTACCTACGATTGATTTTCTCGACACCAGATCGATACGAGGCATTGATTTGCTTCATGACATGGGTATGTTGGCTATCGAAATAAGTCCATATCGGGTCTTCCGACGTGTTCAACTCTAACAGAATTCTTCCGGACGATCAGGAGAACGGGCGTTTCAAAACAATGAATGACATACTCGATAGTTTTCTCGTGCTCCTCGACACTCCGACTCGGCTCTTGTAGTTTTGACAAGAGAAGCGATTTCATCTCCGCCATCACCTTTTCCACATTCGACCAGACTTTGTCCAAGATCCGTTTCTGCTCCGACACAGATCCGCCAGGCTTCCCGTTGGCAGAGGACTCTCCAGGTGACAGATGGCCTTGGCGAGAGTCTCGAAGAAATTTGCCCTTGTTGTATGTTCTCAAAGCAGCTTCATACTTGCCCTGTAAAGAAGAAAAATCCAGTTGACGACTATCATACATGAACGAATCGTACTCTTACTGACCGCCTCGATGGATTCGGCGAGCGCTCCCGGTAGACTGAAAAAGAACTTGGAGCGTTCGAACACGGAAAGCGTAGTGCGCAGTCTCTGAGCCTTGGCAGAATTCTCCAGGACTGGAAGGAACACCTGGTTAGCCTTGACGGCGGAACCTACACAACAAGACGATCAGCCAGGCCCAGGTCAGACGATACAACGCGTCAGCCTACGTTTCAGATGGTCCGTGAGCGGTTTCGAGCCAAAGTCACTCGCGTCAGACAACGGTCCTTCCCGCATTTCAGCATACAGAGCTGAAGTTGATGTCTCGTGAGCGAACCACGAACGCGGAAATACAGGGCGTACATACCATCCGTAGATGCCTTCACGGCGACGAAGCGATCAAAATGGTCCTCGACGAGCACTCGAACCTGTTCCGACCGGGCGTCGATGGACGCTCGGAGATGTGATATGCCAGCTGCCAAATCTTGGTAGGTCGCGTTGGGATGAACGGCGGCCAAGAACCCCTTGGGGTCGAACGACTTTGAGCTTAACATGACAGCGGCCCCTGCACGTCCGTCAGACCCAGCTCAGGACACGACAACATGCGAGTGCCTACTCGTTTCAGCGTCCATGTTCCTGAGACTGAGATAGCGCAGTGAGTAGAAATATCATAAGACAACGAAACGACTAACGCACTCGACAGTGGCACCTAGACCCAATGGATCGCCGTCGCCGTCTCCACCGACTGAGGTGACGATGTCCGATAGTGGATCTTCCAGCTCATAATCTGCTTCTTCCCACTTCCTGGTTGTCCTGCATGTCAACCACCCATTTCATAGCGTTTCGGAAGGGCTTACGTTGGACCAAGTGTGGTTAGTTTGTAGGCCTTGAGCAAGGATGCCTCGTCCACACCGACACTGATCCTGCTCGGTGGCATTGACCGTCGCCAAAGGAATACTCAATAAACGTGGCTGTGCCTAGCATCTAGCCTATGCCAGTGGTGCTGACACTCTAGCTTTCCGCATAAATGTATTATAACGTCCTATGTAGAATAATCTAGCCGACAAACGAAGCAACGTTCATGTCCATCGAAATAATAGCCACCTGTCCCATGCTTACACCGGGAGCATGGTGTTGAAGACATAGTCCCAGATCTTACCTACATCCCATGCGTCAGATATCAATCAAACGCCATAGTGGTATTCAGGCACGTACTGGTCACTCCGAATCCGAGCTCAAAGTTCTTGTAGTGATGAGCCAAATGGTATTTCTTCATCTCCCGCATGTATGCAGGGAGCCTGGTGTGATGTAGCCTGAAAAATGTGAGCATGGACAACCTGAACGGAGGACGCTGTATACTCACGCGTAGTGCATACAATCATACAAGACGTCTATAAAATGGGGGATAAATAGGGCGAGGCAAGATATTGAGCGTTTAAAACACTCACAGAATGTGAACGAGCCGGAGATGATACCGTTTGCCACAGCGATCGGGAATAGTTTGTATGCAAGCCATGTAAAAGGCGCCTGAAGAGCAGTAAACAACATCGGTGGCATGACGAGTCTCAAACTAGAAAAAAAAATGAGCAAGACAATTCGAAAACAATAGGTCGACTCACCGATCCATCGGCATGTAGTGGTGAATACCATGAAGCAGGAAATGAAGCGTCAAGAAAACGGGATGATCGGGCAAGATTTCATCAATGTGAAAGAGGAAGCGATGCAATCCGTACTCCAATATCGTCCAAATGAGGTTCCCCAGGAAGAAACAAGGAAGCGTTTTCGTGAACGCATCTACCGATAGCTGAGATAGGACGGATAACGGGAATAGGGGTGCGTTCCGGAAAGTGGGTATTGGCATGGTGAATTGCAACATCGACCGCAAGAAAAGGTTGGCCGCGATGGGTAGCCAGAGGAGAGGCACCACATACCAAACCGTCCGTGTGCACAGCTAATAAATAACGCGGTCAGAACCATTAGACAGGAGTGTCACGCTCAACTCACCTCGAGCACGGTAGGACCAAACAAACGCGCCGACTCTCTCAAATGCCGAGGTTGGTGAACCTGCTTCAAATAATATGACTTGCTAGAGACAATGTTAAAACAGTGCAAGACACTGCCGGCATCTAACAGACCTAAAGTTGGCATTCCACATTTGCCAAAGTAAAGGTTCTCGGAGGTTAAGAAATTGGGTCTTTGCAAAGTCCTCAGCCGAGTCGGTGTCCTCCGGGTGGAAGTCGTCGGTTGCTTCCCAATCTGTGGACAACGTGAGGCAAAGTTGTGAAAGAGGTACGAAAACGCACCATCGCTGACGGTCGTGGCGTCGGTGCCCAAACGGCCGATCACGTACTCTTCCAACATTTCATAGGCTGATTCCGAATGGTCATGTGAATCCTTGTCCTTCATGAGGTTTTCCACGTCCGAGCCGGCGTTGTTGAGGATGAGGTCGTCACCTCCAGGATGATCAGCGACGAAGGCGGTAACATCGTAGACCTTGCCCTTGTAAGTCACCCAACAACTCTGTGCTGACCTGTGTGCTGCCAGGTCTTCAAGAGCGTAGATGCGGACGCGTTTGGAGACGGACATGGTCGACGAACAAGTGCAATCCACTTGAATTATTATAAATATAATTATTTTACGTCACTCATTCGGCATCTCGGCAGGGATGCGCCCGCCAACTCGGCACTCCACTCGCGCAAGATGTGCTTCATCACTTTCCCGCTCGCAGTCTTGGGTAGTTCCTCCGCATCCTTCCCATCCCCGATAAACCATACCCACACCGGCGCATTCTATAACATGTGAGCGCAAATAAATTGACAGACATTAGCAATACCCGTACCTGTGGGTTCATGTTGTCTCGAACAACTTGACAAACTTCCTCTTTGGACATCGTCTTGCTTGGCTCGAGTAACACCCATGCTCCAACGACCTCGCCATAATTTGCATCTGGAACTGCTACCACCGCTGCTTCTCGTATAGAAGAGTGGGCGGTCAGAACATTCTCGATCTGAACAGGAAAGAGATTCTGGTAGAAGCTCAGGACACGAGCGTAATAAATATCATTCAACGAGAACACACCTCTCCGCCACGAATGATGATGTCCTAATACAAAGTTACTTGTTATGCATCAGAGGCACATCAAAAGCATACCTTGATTCGACCAACAACTGCAATCATGTCAAATCAGTGCGATACTGGAATTCGAGTTGTCGACCTACTCCTCAAGTAGCCTTCCTCGTCAATGATCCCTTCGTCGCCCGTATGCATCCACACGATAGATTCATCTTCAGGATCTGGACGCATTACTTTCTTCGTCTGCTCCTCATCCTCCCAATACCTAAATACCACACTCAGCAACTCGCAAACCAGGAATGCACGAAACACACCCTTTCTGAAGAAGATAACCCGCGACGCACAGTTCTCCGGGCGTCCCAACAGGAACGATCTCTCCTTCCTGGTTTATCACTTTAGCTCTCACATGAGGTTGCACCTTGCCCACGGTCTCCACCCGCTTGATAATCGGGTCCGCAGGCGTGGACTGGAAGGACACTGGACTGCGGAACCAGGTTAGCGGATCTCCGATTGCTGTTTGAACCATTCAATCAATCACACCTCGTCTCCGCTACCAATCACGTGTAAGCAAAAGAGGAGGCGGACCAACACTCGAAACGCACTCATGCCATACCCAACAGTTAGGTCCACCAAATTCAACTTGTCGATGAGCTGGCGCATCAGGTTGATGGGTACCGGAGATCCAGCAGCGATGCCAGTCCTATCTCAATGGGCAGGCTTAGCTTACTCCAAGGTTAGATGTGGTGTTTACCCACCGGAGTCGACTTAAGTTCAGTTTCTCTCCTGCTTCCTGTCGCCGTTCCACCTCGGCCAACACGCCCAAGAAATGAGTGGGTACGCCATGCAGCGCAGTGCATCGTTCCTGCTCGATGGCATCAACAATAGCTTTCGGGTCGAATAACTCCGAAGGATAGACGATGCAGGCGCCGTGAGACCACGCCGCTAAATTCCCCAACACCAGACGTGTAAGACGCAAAGAAGTCAGATGCATAAAGGACGACGGATTGCGCAGAGTACTCATCAAAACAGTGGAATAAAGGTGGAACGTTGCCTGTACCATACGTCGCGTCAACGTCGTCTGCCCTTGAACCCATCAAAAGACCGGTACTTACACAGAACATCGTCAGACGTAAACCACATACACCGTCCACTTCCGAGTCCGTTATTCAAGATATTGAGATGCGTCAACTAGCACGCGTCGTGAGCCCCAAGCAAATACACAAGGGTATCACGGAAGCACGTACAGAAGCCGCCTTGGGTGCACCCGTCGTCCCACTGTACACACGTCAAGGTCACATCGACACGCCACGGTCGCACCACGCGACGCACCTGGTAAATTGCAGATTGATGACCTCCTCCGACCGCAATTCATCCGCACACGCCGTTACCCGCCTCTCTTCCCCCCCATCCTCCCTCCACACCAACGTCTCTCGCCAATCCACCACACATTTCACATCCATAATCTCCTTGCGGTACGCCTCCGGATCCGCCATATTGTCCACGACGACGAGGTGTCGCAGCGCAGGGATCGCCTCGCATTGTATACTCCCCGGAGGAGAGTAGCGCAGGTCCGGAAAGGCATCGGATAGCATTCGGATGTAGCGTGAGCTCCGGAGACATGGGACCGCGAAGAGATGAGACACGCCGGCCACGTTGAGGGTCTTCACCTACAAAGTCATGTTTCACGCCAGGTCCCGCCGCTCGAGTAGGGTCAACTCACCAACTCGTGAACGCGATAAGCAGGATTGAGCGTCACCAGAATCGCACCCACGCTCGCACACGCCCACTGTAACATCGCATACGAGCTGTCCGCATGAACAGTTGCACGTCCAAGTCCAAGTCCGAGTGATGGGACCGAGCAACGAACCGGGACATCCAAGTTAAAACATTGAGCGTCGACCACGGTTGATTCATCCAGTCAACTGAATAGCACCGACGACGGTCCCGAAACACGCACCTATTATTCCCCATTACTACCGCGACCCGATCACCTTTCCGAACGCCCAACGCCACAAGGCCCCGCGCGAGTGCACGGATGTGTCGGTCGAACTCTTCAAAGTCCCAGGCCAAATGGGTGCTCACGCCCATGTTCGGCGAAGGCGGGCCACCGTGCGCCCGGTGTTGCTCTTGCCTGCATACCAACGCAGGTCTCGCTGCGTGCTTGGCGAGGATCTCATCTCGAAAGTAGACTGGGAGGGTTCGGTGTTCGAGAGGAGGGTCTTTTGGTCCTTGGACGGATGACAGAACGAGCAGCCGACGTGGCTGTAAAAGAGCGGGTCTGCGAATGAATCCACCCGAAGCACTGAGCCGAACCATTGCGGACGTGCCAGATTACTGGCACAAATGTCAAGACTAAGTACCTTAGCGAACACGGGAAGGCCGGACACGGCCTCCCCGATTTGCGGGCTGTGAATTCCACTTTGTACGAGAATGACGGCTCCCCATAGATCATGGCTTGGTTCTATTTACTCAAACTGTGCACACCGAGCAGCGCAAACAGGTAGTAGTATTGCAGTCTTAAATATACATTGATGGTCTATCCAGGTTTGTTAGAATACCCCGCGGAGCGCGCTCCGCATCCAGCCACTACTTTGAACCTGGTAATTGTTTTCGGGCGTAGTAAAAGTGGTTAAAGTAATAGATGTGCAATAGATATCTTGCCAGTGTCACTCATCGAAAGTGTTGTCCCTTTGATCAACCCTACTGCTTGGATTCCGAATACGGTGGCAAAGAGGACGTCGACGAAGAATGCGAGAGCACCTGGTCGGGGAGGGAATTGGAATTGCTTGGAGGTTGCTCCCATAGCATTGGGCGAGACGTAATGCTGGGTGTTACAGGGCGGGATGAATTCGGCGTATTTGCCTGGGAACGGTTGTGGACGAGATGTGCTCGGACGAGGTGGCCAGCGGCGAGAGCGCTGAGCAAGGACAGCTCGCCAGCCATGACCGACGCAGCAATGATACGAGCGAGACGTTGGGCATTTGTTCCGGGTGTTGTCGAATGGGCGCCCCTGATGCCAAGCATCTCTAACACAGCACCTTGGGGAGCAAGGACGGTGCCGCCTCCCACAGTTCCAACTTCGATAGAAGGCATGGAGACGGTCATCAAAAGGTCCTCTCCGTCATTGATCCTGTTCAAACGTGAGCATTGCATAGGGCGACCACTTGGCAGTTACATACGGTTCCATCAGAGTCATGCAATTTGAACTCTCGACGTTTTGCGCAGGGTCCTGACCAGTGGCAAGGAAAACGGCGGTGAGAATGTTCGCTGCATGTGCGTTGAATCCACCGATTGAACCAGCCATGGCGCTGCCGACGAGGTTCTTCTTCGTATTCAGATTGCACAATGCTTCCACCGTGGTCTTCAATACGGACTTGACTACCTTGCCAGGAACAATAGCCTCGGCAACCACGCTCTTTCCACGACCTTCAATCCAGTTGATCGCGGCAGGCTTCTTGTCCGTGCAATAATTTCCAGAGAGAGCGAGAGTGACCATCTCGGGGAAATGTTGTTGCATCACCTCAAGCGCCTTCTCCGTGCCCTTCGAGATCATGTTCATACCCATAGCATCACCGGTCTTGGTCGCAAAGCGGACAAAGAGCGTCCGTCCAGCCATCGCAGTCTTGAGTTTCTGGAGCTTAGCAAATCGCGATGTTGACTCAAAGGCTTCCCGAATGATTTCGTATCCTTCGTCGGAGTCTATCCATGCTTTCGCTTCGGCAGCCATCACGATCGAAGGAAAGTCGATGGCAGGACCGCGCGTCATCGCATCATTTGTAAGGACCGTCGTGACACCTCCACCCGAGTTGAGTGCTTTACAACCACGCGATGTAGATGCAACGAGTGTGCCCTCAGCGGTAGCCATTGGAATGTGTACCTGTTCTCCGTCGATAGTAAGAGGTCCAGCGATGCCGAGTGGAATGGGTATATATCCAACGACGTTCTCACAGCAAGCACCAAATACGCGAGAATAGTCGTAGTTGGCCATGGGTACATCGGAATGCTCCAGGGTTCGTGTCGGAGTTGCGCGGGCTAATTAAATCAGTAGATGTAGAAAGTTGAGGTGGGTCACTCACAAATCAAAGCTCTCCGAATCGTCACCGCGCGCCCCAGATCACCGAGAACCTTCTCCAAAGCGTAGGCAGCAATCTTTCCATTCTGTGCGAGGAGAATGATTTCTTCGTCCTCCAGGGTTGCCAATGACGCCTGTAGTGGACGGGGTCCATTGTCGAAAATCTCGATGCACTCCTCCAATGAACGCACGGGAAGATTGATTCGAGGTTCTTTGGTGACGAGGACGGTAGGCTGGGCCCGAAGCTTCATATCCAACAAGAGAGCAGAAACGCCACTCTCCTTGTTAACGACGATAGGGATCGGCGCGATGAGGGGTTTGGTTTCGACGGAAGGTGAAGGAATCGATTCGGGAGTGTTGGTAGCTCCGGAGTCACCCGGTTGAGGCTTGGGAGGGCCGACTGCAAACGAAGGCCTGCGGCGTATAGCGGTGGACTTGACGTTGGGTGTCTCGACCCTTGCATCGACGATTCTATCCCTTTTGACAACGCTGAGTGACCTGAATCTCACACCCTGCGGTTGCAGCCCTCTAATTGCACCCTCGCCAATGCCTTTGAGAAGGTAACCGTTGAGAAGGACGCTGGCGGCGAGAACCAGTACAATCCATTTTGAGATGACTGGATCGCCAACAAAACTGGTCCAGCCGGACATGAAGTTCTCGATAAGCTCACTGGATCTGAAGAGTGCGCGAGGACGTGCTGGACCGGGAGGGATGACGCTGATATGAAGAGGTGGAGCAACTTTGACAAGGACGTCGATCGAGGAGGTCGTGTTAATATCCAGAGTGTCGAATGCTGCTATGGTATCAAGAACGCCAGCAATGGCAGGAGAAGTTATATCGACTTTGCGGGATTCGGTGCTGTGATCACCAAAAGTCTGTGCAGAACTTCTTGATTCAAAATGAGTGATCGTGGCGGGTGCCAATGTGGTCGTGAAGTTGAGGATGTGTAACGTGAGGAAAGAAACGAGCTGGATGCGGTAAGACATGGCACAGAACAGCCAGCGAGAACGATGGACACACCAAAAGCAATTTGAGTCTAGCAACCGGATCTCGTTCCGTCACATCTGGTGGGGGGCTGTTCCTATCTCTCAGCATTGAACCCTTGGGACCAAGCAAGGTCTCCGAGAGCTTGTGGCCGAGACTATTGTCTTCCACGGGCTGAGGTGGTCGAATGAGAGCGCTAACCGTGCCTTCAGCGGTAAGATTGTTGGTACTCCGGGATCTGGTCAAGACACGCGCGGTTTGGATTCTGCGAACCTACATACAGCACAGCATTAGTGACCCTAACCCGAATCGAAGCACAGGCCAAATTGGGAAAAACAAGCAACTCACCTCTACCATAATTGTCAAGACAGCGGTGTAAAACGTGCCAAACATGAGGCAATCGAGTACTAAAGACAACGCCGCGAGTGCGCAAAATTCCTTCAAACCACCGACTTTGCTTCTGGCGCCCAACAAAAGTGCCGCGATTTCCAGTCCATAATCACGAAGGATGAGATTGCCGACCGATTCCATCGCCTCGAAGACGACCTCTCCAGCAGGCTTCATTTGACCCCTCCATCGACCATCCTTGACAGGGGTAGTGAGGTGGGGATGGTTAAAGGTGGCCTTGGCGAGGCGAAGTGGCTTATCAAATCCGACCGTGCAGACGAGGAACGGAAGTGCCTCTGTCAAGCTGACTGGATCAAGGGGGATCTCAAAGTAGTGCGATAACGGGAGCGCAAGTATAAATGCTAGGACTGACGACGAAACTATAGCGGTAGTGAGCCAGAAGTTGGATCCCAAGGCCCGCGATGCCAAAAACAAACGAATAAAGGTCACATGCATCAGAATATAGCCTGCGAGGACGAGAAGAATGTCCAGAGAATCAGCTTTCTAAAGTCGAGTAAGTGCGCTTTAGCACGTGGCATATCGTGGATCGGGGACAGACAGACCTTTGCAAGCTCCCAGAATCGCATGACGAAGGCACGAACAGCATAAGCGATCCACTTGCCGCTCTTCATTTTACCGATGGTCTCGTCGGAGCGACTTTGAATATGATACTGCACGCCGAACGAATCCGGGGCGTAGGTGGATTTGGCCACAAGGGCATTCACAAATTGTTTCTGGGCACCTGAAACGAATGACAAGGAGACAGTCCGCGAACCGGAGGCCTGGGTAGATTTCTCCGTGAAGCACTTGCCGTCACCGGTCAAGTCGAAGCAGACGTTGGAGTAAGTTTTGCCGGAGGGAGTGACGAAGACATCGGAAATATGATGGGTCAAATTGTCCACTGATGGAACAAGGTGCGCCCAGTCGAACGATCGAACCATAGCCTAGTGGTGAATATTGATTAGCGTCGCTACGGTGGACTGATGGACCTGCTCACCGAATCCACAGAGGCGGGGGAGAAGACAAGCTGCTGAAGCTCAATTTTGTGCATGCTGTGGTTGGGTTTTCTCTCCGAGTACCACTCCTCATCGACGACGAACCATTGACCGTCGCGCAGTAACGCGTGGGTTGTGCTGAGCTCGGAAGGGAAGGCGGGGGCGAAGAAGGAGGAGTGCTTGATAGCGGCGAGAATGCGGAAGTAGGCGAGGGTGCCTACAATGAAGAAAAATATGATAGTCTCGATTGGATTGTGGACGGCGCGGACCGTGAGGGGCAGGAGAGGAACGCGCATGGCGAGAACGACAGGAAAGTACACCTGAGGGATAGTCCAAGGTCGAAATGGACTCGCTGGTGGACGTTGGGAAACGAGAAAAGGGCGGTGTAATATTCGACACACCCGTATGAGACTCGTCCCACTTTTATTTCGCGAATCGGCTGGCTGTACGCGAGCATGACCCCGGACACCGCATTACCTCTTTTGGACCTAGTAATGGTTCACTTCTCTTAATCAGCGTTTATTCGGCTCTTGTCTACTCGACTCTGAGCCATACGTAGCTCTATTTTGAAACACCCCGCCGTTCGTAACGTTTACCACGTTCATTCAATCTATTCTGGTTACTTTACCGAGTCATCGCAATGTATCATTTTGAGAATGCACCACGTTCTTCCGGTAGAATGGCCGGCAGATAGCTCCATTCTAAGCCAGTGCTACTTGTGTTCTGGCCACCCTGTGTTGGCCCCACACCGCAGCCTCTTCCCACCCCACGCCTGTCACCGGCACATGATAAACCGGGAAACAATAATTTAATGTACTCAGATCGACTACCCGTTTCATTGTTTCAACTTGAAGCGCTTCCTTGAGATTTCAAAGACTTTGATCCAACAGCCAATGTACCGCCAACAACACTAGCATGAACAGTACTACACATTCTTCGTACACACGCATTCAGTCAGGCCCATCTCTACATGGCATAGTGCGTCGCAAACGATTTCGCCTGGAGCCATGCTGTCCCAAGCAGTGCGATGACGTCCTCTGGCAGGGGTCCCTGTTCGCT
The DNA here is from genome assembly GCA_038091155.1 of Harrya chromipes. NCBI lineage: Eukaryota > Fungi > Basidiomycota > Agaricomycetes > Boletales > Boletaceae > Harrya > Harrya chromipes. The sequence continues at coordinate 95,309 of JBBPNX010000001.1, forward strand.
GAAAAAGGAATCGGTAACTGATTTACTCCGGACTCACAATCTCTGAGACAAACCTAAGACTTATGTTCATCTCCAGTTGTTTCACGGATGCGGCGCCGAGAATGACAGCATCACCTTGTTGGAGGCCGCTATGATGCTGCAGCCAGCGCTGCGCTGCTTCAGAGAGGGAAAGCCCGTGTTTTTCCTGTCCAACAGTTCAACGTTCAGGAGACAGTCGATGTACCGATGAGGCTGCACTCACGAGACCTTCCTTGAGCTCTCTTACTACCGGTAACAACGGCGCACATTGCGATCGCAAAGATTGCGCAAAGCCACATACTTTCGGGTCCCATCTCCCTCCTTCCCTTGCAGCCATATCTTCCTCGCTGAGGATCGTGCCAGCCAAAAGGCCACCACTTGCTAGGAGTCAGTACACAGCGTTTCAACATCACATGAACTAGACGAACGCTTGAGGTGAGTAGGCAAAGAATCTGATTCCAAAGTGTCGCAGACACGGAAATAACCTGTCCGTTTGATCAAGCATGAGTGCCTTGGATGCGGGCGGCGCACGTACTCGTCCTCCGTGGTACGCTGAATAGCGTTATAGACACCCTGGTATACAGTGGGTTTCACCCAACCATGATGCGATACAATGCCCATGATCTCTGCAACCTGATTCCGACGTTGGTGCGGTGGTGTCCATGATCCTTGAAACTCACCTGCCAGGCACTGTAGTTGCTCAGGCCGAATTGTTCACTGCGAAGCGAGGTTGAGTCAAGCACACAGCGGAAGAAGATAACACACTCACAAATGGCCTTCGGTGTACAAATTGTTGATGGCTCGCAGCGTAGTTTCGATCGGAACGGTGGAATCAGGTACATGCAGATACAGCGTACGAATCTTGTGCTTCCCCAGCGCTGTGCGCGATCTCTTCACGGATTCTCTAACCCCCTCCTCCGAGAAATTCCCGTGCTGTCCAGGATACACTCTGCAAAGAATGAGTCCAACATCTTGCTGACAGACACGAAACTGACTTTGTATCAACGACGCAGTTTTCGAAATCCATTTGGCCTAGAAACTGGAGGCGATGAGTCGGCAAAAAAGATCGACGTTGAGTGAGCGAACCTCTTCAGCCGTCCCTCCGCCATAAAGACGTGCGGTGTCAATCATGTTGTAACCACGTCCAATAAAATAGTCTACGGATGCTCGAGCATCCTCCACCGTATGGATACGTGCTCCATTCGAGTTTGAACCTGGGAGACCGAACGATCCTGTGCCCTGGTATCGTTCAAATCTGTCAGAGTAGCCACATTCAACAGAAGAAGACATACCAAGACAAGAGAAATTCGTGAGGACATGAGTGTTCAAACGTTCAAGGCGGATGAAAAGTTTCCCTCGAGGGGAATTTATGTAAAATAAATCGGAACTTGCGAGTCATCGTTTATCACCGGTACCGGATCCCAACGGAAGCTTCGATCAGTTGCTTACTAGTCAGACGAAGGGCGAGCAAAGCAGCTGACTCGCGCGATCACTGTCAGCACTACGCGAGCAGAGTCTGACTCGGATTGGCCGATTAGGAGCCTGAGTGGCGCGTGGCTGTGTAATCCAACTTCCCCGAAGCGTGCCTCCGCTCGGTTGCCAGTGAATCAACATTACAGAACCCACTGGGCCCTGGCGCGGGCGGATCGGCGTGGTAGCAGCAGAGTGCGCATGAAATTATTGACGCATTTGGTGACTGACGACGGAGTGTGGCGGGTCCAACCTTGGTGCGTGTATGATCTGTACAGACGAACAAGGTATTGCGAGTACAGATCTTCTTCCAGTGGGGCGGCCACTCTGACATACTCCCGACAACATATTCAGAGTTTGTGGTGATACGGTGTCGACGGGCAGGTCACCAGACTACGAGGCGGGCCGAACGGCCGCCACCACCCACGTCTGTGTTCAAAAACAGAAAACCAGACGTGCCCAACGCACCCGGGAAAGAATGATAAGCAATATTGGTCTATTAGTGTGAAAGGTATCCCAGGCTATCGTGAAGTGTTGTTCCCTCGTCCAGCCAGCATCCCTTTGCACCTACGATGATGAACGCTGTGTACTATCAAGCGGTACGTATCAAGATCCCCTTGTTTACCGTCCTCTACTAGACGGATGTTCACCTAACCTATCATATATGTAGCCACAGCAATTTGACATTCGTTCTGTGCCTATTCCGACTATCTCAGACAATGAGGTCTTGTTTAAAGGCAAGCTGCTCCGGTCGTCGCGGACACTACCATTAGAGTGCTAACCTGGCATATTACTATCAGTGACATGCTGTGGTATGTTCTTTCCGTTCGTATATGCTAGATGATCAATTCCAACCAAACCTGCAATAGGTATCTGCGGAACTGATAGTCATATCCACGACGGAGAATTCATCGCGAAATTTCCGGTACACTGATTACTTCTCGATGAATTCTTGAAAATTGGCTCACTTTGAGCTACCAGCTGATACCCGGTCATGAAGTTGTGGGTACGATCGCAGCCGTTGGCAAGAACGTGGAAGGATTCAAAGTGGGCGACCGTTGTGTCGCCGACAATGGGATTACGGTACATCACCACCTCTGGTTCGGCGTCGATAAAGATTGCAGCGCTGATCACGACCTTTCAGTGCGATCAATGCTTCTTCTGTCGACGTGGACAGTCTCTCCTTTGCGAGGATTTCAATGGCCGTGGAGTCACAATGGCTGGTGGATTTGCCGAATACGTCGTCTTGTGAGAAGTCCAAGCTTCGAGCTCCTGTAACATCAGTGCTCACCCGGCTGCCATGTCAACGTCAGTGAGGCGAGGAAGGTATACAAGATACACAATCTTACGGATGAGGAAGCGACTTTGGTTGAGCCTGCTGCTTGTGCTATCCATGGCATGGACAAGCTTAATGCGCCCGTTGGCATTGAAGCACTTGTTATCGGCGCTGGACCGACTGGTTTGATTCTTGCACAATTACTCAAGCTGAACGGCGCCGCCAGAGTGGTGATCGCCGCCAACAAGGGCATCAAGACACGGATTGCCAAAGAGCTGGGAGCGGCGGACGAGTACATTGAGCTGGACAGAAATGACCCTGCTGCCCAATGGGAGAAAACCCGTGCAGATAACCCGTATGGGTTCGATGTTGTAGTGGAAGCCACAGGCAACGAAAAAGTGGCGAACGATTCCATCAACTACGTCCGCCGAGGAGGGTCTCTCATGGTCTACGGCGTTTACTCGAACGATGCGCGTGTACACTGGCCACCGTCAAAGATATTTGGCGACGAAATAAAGGTGAGGCATGTCTCGTGTATTCTTGCTGGGCGTCACTCGACATGAAACCGCATAGATCATTGGGTCATTTGCACAAACGCATTGTTTCCCTCGCGCGGTGGCCTACCTGGATAGCGGAAAAATCAACGTCAAGGGCATGGTGAGTGATTTCTCGGAATGCCTGTGGTACGATCAGCTGATGGATTCCTGCAGGTGACTGACGTGTACAGAATTGATCAGTATCAACAAGCGCTGGACAAGATGAACAGCAGGGAGGCCCTGAAGGTTGCCGTGAAGCCATGAGGTCGTCTTAGTAAAGTGCCGTAAAGTGTATTCTCTCGAAACGAATACTGCCAGTAGAGTCATTGCGATATGGACCGCAGGCTGGAGGAATAGTACTTGAGGTTGCGTCGTTTGTGCGCTGCGCGCCTGCTCGCGGACATATGTTCAAGACCTACCTAACAGTGAGCTTGATGACAAGTAGATAGGTTTGACGTTCGAATGCCCGAGGCCAGGGGCATGCCAGTGATTACGGAGTTTGAAGCGAGCGTCAGTTGGTTGGTGGCAGGCTTTTATGCGCTCGTCCACTGACCACTGGCATCCTCTCCACATTCAACGTCAACGTTTCAACAATGAACCAAGCGGTCACCGACAATCCCTACAAAAATGAGTTGACCGAAACTCCTCCCAAGGTCCCAGCGCCCAAGTGAGTGGTGTGAGCCCTACCGAACAGCGCCGACGCTCACTGCCGCTCGAGTAGATACCGTCATGCAGCACCGTCCGCACCATGGCCATGGATGGATTTCGATGCTGATGCTAGCGAAGTTCACCCGCTTCCACCTGGTCTCGCTCCAGACGACCGTTGGCGCTATTACCCTCAAAGCCTGTTCGGAAACTGGACGCGCGACCAGGTCGACCGATGCGGTATCCTGAAGATCCCTCATAACCAGACATGCAAGGTGCACACTGTTACCGTATTAGCAGGCGGGACCTTTGAGAAACAAAACGCGGAGGATTGTCCTTCTGAGTTCGATCCTGCAAAGCCGAGAGCGCTCTTGCAAGATTTGCAGACTCCTGTGAGTAGTAGTCGTCTCCATGTCCCGGAGAGAGCTAAGAAGAGTGTAACAGCTTGATTCGGATGTACGACTACAAGCATTGTTTGTTGAGAACATGACGGTGCCAGTTCTCCAAATCTTGGGTACCGCGTGAGTGATCGGTATCGTATATACTCAGTATAGCATTGGTCTCATTCTCGCTAGGTACAATGTTGAGCCTTTCTTCTTTGCTTCCTCTGCGAACTGGATTCCGTCGAGGTACCAAGAAGACCCAAAACCCGATAGTGATCGTAAGTAGAGTGGACCACACGTCCGAGGCTTGCTCACGTCCCCTAGATATTACCGTCGTCATCCCGTTCATCCGTATGATGAAAAATCAAAAACCAGTCGAACGGGCAGAGCCAGTCAGAACCGCTGAATGGGAGCCGATTGAAGAAGTGCTCCCTTACCAAAATCTCCCAGGTACGTGTCCATCAATGTTTTTCTCGCTGGTTTCCAACTCGCCTCTATAGATGATGAAAAAGTCATCGATACTCAAATGCCACTCCTTCTTCCGGGTAGGTGTCTCTCTGCGGAGGCTACACATTTCTTACCCAGTGTTGGAAGACAAAAGAATTCTCCTCCAGGATCTCCTCGCTCTCCACATGTATCGTACCCCAACGACTAGTACTATCCTTTCCTATCATCCTAGCCTAGAGTCACAAAGAACTTCTGCGAAGCGCCTGCAATCCCTAGTGCAAAGGACGGGTGACAGCGTTTACTGGTCAAAGTTGTTCGAAAAATCCGAGGATCCAACCTTCGTATTCCTTGCGGCTCTCTGGTATCCCCTGTATGCATGGGACGAAGCGTTTGAAGTATTGTATAGCTATATCAACGCTCTGGTGGGCAATACTATCTGCTAGGTTTCTTCCCATTGACACATTTTCAGGAATCGAGAGTTCTTAAGGACGAGAACCTAAGCCTTACGCGAGAGTTGCACAAGTTGCAAGCACATCTACTGTATTATCAGCAGCTCCTTCGGGACTTCCGGGCATCGGTCGATTTCGTCCAGAATACCCCCAATCCAGCTATGACCATTCTGGAGAGCAGTGAAACGAAGCGTGCCGAGTCCCAAAGACGCTTGTGCAAAGAAGCCAAGAATCTCATATCTGAGATCGATAGATTGAGTGGACAAAGGGAGATGTTGTCCGACCGACTCAGCAATGTCATCCACTTGGTTGGTATTCAATGTTTGTCTCTTATTCTGCGCACTCCTTACACCAGTCTCCAGGCGTTTGCAACTGTGAATATCACGGATAGCAATGCTATGAAGGAGTTGGCAAGGATCACTGTGATCGACTCTGCTGCTATGAAGCAGGTGTGTGTTGTGTGATTCTATGTCCCTGCCGCGATATGCTCAAGTACGTCAGATTGCCTATCTTACAATGATATTCCTCCCGGCGAGTTTCTTAGCGGTACGTCGTCCCAACGTGGTCAATACCCACAAGGCTCACCTTCCAGCAGAACGTGTTCAGTATGAACGTCAACGAGATTAACCCCGGTACCACGGAGACCCTGGCCCGCTATGTTGAGGTTACGATTGGTCTCACGATTCTTACAACGTGGATAGCGATAGCACTGCAGACGAATAGTCATTTCCACGAGAAAGGTGCTGGCATCGTGAGGCGAACTTTGTGGCCCATCTTCTATGCGTGCCACTTGATATTCACTCTCATCAAAACGGCACTCACGTCTCCCCCTCCCCCGCCCCGACGCCGGATGCCTGGCGAAGATCTCCAATGCGAATCACCTGATGAAATGGAACCACATGTGAGCATTTTGCTTGCATACTTGATGGCCAACGAGGCTGATGAGCGACACCAGGCTGGTTTTCATAGTGGTCGATGTCGATGCTAGGATATTTCTGTTTCACTGACATTGGGATTATTGTTGGACGAGCATCGTTGCCTTGCATAGGGATTGTAGTATGAACATTTTGTTCCTTGGTCATCACTCCTCGTAGAGTCTATCGCATTCACGTGTACCTTTACTTTTGGTTCCCAGACTCATCACGCGATCTTGGCCGTGAAGTCGTTCAATCAGCCAATCCTCGATATGATTCAGGAACCATCGTTGAAGCTTGGGAGCTTGGTCTCTGTTAACGTTTGTTACCCATCCCTCACAGAACCTGCTTACCAATGAAGTCGTTAAATTAATGCATGCGCAGATGCAGCCTGAGTCTGCAGTCACACTGGTTCCTCGATTCAAAATCCAACACTTGATCCAATGTCGGGCTTATTCATCATCATCGAGTCGCACTGCTTTGAGATTGTAAGTCGTGACCAACTCTTGAATGTCCATCAGACCGTACGTCATGCAAACTTCACACGCACATTCTATTAGAAATGTTCTATCGGAAAGTGCGGTACGTACTCTATTCCCGTTTCAGCTTTCTGATGGAAAAAGTAGACGTGTCGCATCTGGCTAAGACGCAAGCCTGAGTCACACTGGTGCAATGCCAAGGTCATAAGGTGAACCCCACTTGGCTCCCGCTCGGAAGATAACTCGCATTCAGTGTGCATCCCGTTTGATCCATTGACCCGTCCATGAGCGAAATTGCCGTCCAAGCAGGTCCATACCCCCCTACGAGCGGAGAGCGGTATAGACGACACGTTCGGGGGGACGACAACGATTTAGCCAAGGTCCCAACGCCAAAGTAAGTGATCGATTATCTTGTGCAATAATTCCAGTGGATGCTCAGTATCAATTTTTCTTATGTTTCGAGCAGATATCGCCACGCAGCGCCGTCGGCGCCGTGGCCATGGATGAACTTTGACGTCGATGTTACCAGCGCTCATTCTCCCAGTAACGCGCCAGCATCGACCGGCGCTTTGGGATGGGTCCAGTATCCTCAAAATCTTTTCGCGAACTGGACGCGAGACCAGGTGAAGAGGAGTCATATACTGACTAGATGCAGCGATTGCGAGGTGTCTATCGTGTACAAGGTCAACATGCTTGACGACGGCAAGTTTTGCGGTCGACGAGAGGCACGTTCTGTTCGAAAAAACGACGCCGCGGATTTGCAAGCGTACTGGGATGATCTGAAGCCTCTTGTGAGTGGCATTGCATACAGCAACGCCTAGAAATTGAGGCGGCCGTGATAGCCACCTTCGAATGTCCGAATACAGGCACTGTTCGTCGAAGACATGACGGTACCTGTTCTGAAAATGCTCGGGACAAGGTATGTGATCGATTGCATGTGCAGCGAAGTTGTAGTCTTAGTCCTTTCAGATACAACATCGAGCCTTTCTTCTTTGCGTCATCCGCAAATTGGATCCCGTCTAGGTACCAGGAAGACCCCAAAGCGTTGGAGGACCGTGAGTAGATACAACACTCTGCCACACTATCTTGGCTCAACTTCCTAGATATCACCGTCATTCTTCCCTTCATGAGGACTTTAAAGAATCAAAATCAGCGACCGATTACAAGGACCAGGCAGGCAACCTTTACTTGCATCGAACCACAGTCACAGGAGGTGAAGATACAGTTGCCATACGAAGGTACGTCTACGCCTTTTCCTGCTGGTTCTGGAATGACTCTCGCCTCGTCGCAGATGAGAGACAATTAATCGATACTCAAGCACCGCTCCATTTGCCGGGCAAGTAAAGCTCTTTGTCGAGTCGAACGGATGCTAATCTTGATGCGTCCAAAGAAAACAAGATTTTGATTCAAGATCTACTTTCGCTCCATATCGTCCGCAATACTACGACGAGTACAATTATCTCCTATCACCCTAGCTTGAAATTCCATGCGACCTCCGCAAACCGTTTGCAATCTCTCGTGAAAAGAACGGGCCACAGCGTTTATTGGACCCACATTTTCAAGAGATCCAAGGACCCTACGTTCCTCTTTCTCGCGATCCTCTGGTACGCTCTTTACGCGTGGGATGAGGCCTTTGAAGTTCTATACCGCTACATCAGCGCTCTTGTGAGTCATTATTACTTCTTGAGCCTCGTATTTGCTTGAACACGTCCATCAGGAGTATGATGTGATTCAGTTCAACAACATCAAACTCACGCGAGAACTACATAAATTGCAAGCACATATCCTGTATTACCAGCAGCTCCTTCGTGATTTCCACCGCTCGGTCGAGTTTGTAAGAGACACCCCCAACCCGGCGATGAATGCCCCTTGGATTTCCGAAACTGAGCGTGAAGCCTCTGAAAAGCTCTTGCGCACTGAAGCGAACAATCTCATAACTGAGATCGAGAGGTTATCTCGACAAAGGGAGATGTTGTCTGACAGACTGGGAAACGCTATTCACTTGGTTCGAATCTGCCGATGTTTCTTTCCTTTATGTGAGTCGCTAACGTCTTCCTCGCTAGGCGTTCGCGACCGTGAACATCCAGGATAGCAAGGCTATGAAGAAATTGGCAGAAGCAACAATGAAAAACTCTGCTGCTATCAAGCAGGTGTGCTGACTTTGTTTTTCGCGCATGGCTTAACTTATCTCGGAATACAAGATAGCTTATATCACGATGGTCTACGTTCCTGCAACATATCTAGCAGTAAGGTCGTCACTGGCACGCTTCTTTGCGAAACTCACCTCGTTAACAGAACACATTCAGTATGAACGTCCGCGAGATCAATCCTCCTACCACGGGAACACTGGCACAGTATGTGGAGATCACCGTCGGTCTCACGCTGTTTACCTCGTGGATAGCAACCGCGCTCCAGAACCACACACTCTTCTTCCCAGCGAATAGCGGTTTCTTGCACCGAGCTTTGTGGCCCTTGTTCTACGCATATGGCTTTATCTCCACGGAAATCAGAAAGTGGTCTAGACTTCGCGATAATCACTCTCCTCCCAACATCCGCCCCTCTAATTGAACTCTGATTCTGATAAGGAATAGTCAGGGTTTGAAGTGGTTTTTTTGGGGATGAAGTCTACAGAGAGCATCGTATGTATGATATGGGAGTAAATCACTGGCACAATGTGGATAAATAATTTACGGTCCTTGAGCCCACATGGTGAACCTGCCGCCTTCTTGAGGATTTCCAGGCTGCCAGCTAGAGACCAGACGGACATTATGGCCTGCTTCGGCTATCTATATTAATTTGTTCCGAAGTCGGTGGTTTTTGAGTGGTTGAGTTGGACTGCAGGAACGCGTAACGTATTTGAACTGTACCTTCAATTTAAAGTCCTCCAAGTCCCCTTAGACTCACCTCAGCTCTCCTCCTGCAGCGCTTGCTAGGGCTGCAGAAGATGCTAAGCTTACTGTTCAGTTTGTTCGGCGCTATTGCGGGCTTGGTCATTCTATATGGTTACTTCAACGACAGAAAACTAGGACAGCTTCCACCCGAGACGGCACTCGTTTTCTCGCCGAAGCGTCTCACGCCTCAGATCGCGCGTGCAGCCGCCGAGAATTTATCGAATAATCCAATCGTGATGAAGAACTTTCTTCCTCCCAAAACCGGCAGAAGATATATTGTTGTCGGTGGTGTGAGTTCTCTCACCGTCTTCCACGTTTTTGGTTCGGTTAATTGATTTTCCACCTAGGCGGGTTTTCTTGGGGGTTGGATCGTCCTTCAATTGTTGGAACGCGGAGAGGACCCAAAGAAGATTAGGGTTTTGGACATTCGTCCTCCCTCTCGCCCAGATTTGCGATCTGGGGCTGCTCAGCAGGTCGCCTTTTTACAGGTCGATGTGTCTGACGCGAAGTCTGTTTCCGAGGCCTTCAAAACACCCTGGCCTGAAGCACAAGGAGAAGGAGGTCAGGAGGTCACCGTGTTTCACACCGCTGCCAACATACGCTATTACGAGCGCCATCTCAAGCTGCTCCCTCGATCTACCAAGGTGAATTATGATGGCACGATCAACGTGATCAACGCGTGCAAGGAGATTGGCGCAAGTACCCTCATCTATACCTCCTCGGCATCTATTCTTGTACGCCGTTCGCGCTTTTGGTTGTGGCCCTGGGAAAGCCGACCGCCGTTCTTCATCCAAGTGTACAACGACGATGATAAAAATATACCGAAGCGGAATGACCACTTCTTCTCCAACTACGCCATTTCAAAGATTGCAGCGGAAAGGGCTGTCCGCGCTGCGGATAAGTCTCCCACCAGTGGCTCACGCATCCTGAGGACTGGTTGTGTCCGTCCTGGGAACGGTGTTTATGGTCCTGGAGGGGACATGATGTGCGGTGCTTATCTCGTTCGGAAGCATAACCCAACGTGGGCGCCAAACATTGTACAGTCGTTCGTCTATGTGGAGAATTGTGCACTCGCGCACCTGTGTTACGAGGAACGTCTCATAGAGCTAGAAAGAGGGTCCTCTAACCCCGATATTGGTGGCCAAGGCTTCCTCGTCACGGATACGGGACCCCCTGTCACTTACGGCGACGTCTACACAGCACTCACCACGCTGGACAAAGAGGTCGAATTCCCGATAGTATCAACCACCCTCATGCTTGCAGTCTCCCACGTCATTGAACCTCTCTACGTTGCTAAATTACTGTTGTCGGCTTCAGATTCGTGGATTGGATGCGCTATCGCTAGAGCGATACCCACGATTTCAGGGGATATCATCAACCTGCAACCACCCTTAATTGCACTCACATCTATCCACATTATTTTCGACGACTCTCGGGCCCGGCTACCTCCGAGCAAGGGAGGCCTCGGTTACAACGGACCATACACCACTCTAGAAGGGGTATGTAAAACTGCCGACGTCCATCACAAGTCTGATAAGAAGGGAGAGGAACGGTCCCTGTCCGGTGGAGTGGGTTTTGGCTTTGGCTTTGGACAGTCCAAATCAAAGGGTGTTAGACATGCTGGGAAAGGCGTCGGTGAACGACTGGATGAAAACGCGGTTACTGCTTTGAATTAGTGCTCTGCACATTTCGAAGGTTTAGTTTGATTATAGTAGTCGGATATCTGTCAATTCTTGTATATATACACGTCCGTAATTTAAAGCCACGGGATAACCTAGTAGTTCAAGGGTTCACTGATAACCCCTTGATACCTGCGGTCATGGTAGGGCGCTGTAGCCGGACGATCGCATTGCAGTCGCGTTCACGGCTATCTCGAAAGATATATAACGTTGATGTCAAAACCCGATTCAGGTTTGTGTGGCGAATGTTATCTGACGTTGGGACTCCATGCTGGCGCGCGATGGGTATGGAAAAGGGTTTCTGTAGGTTCACATACAATGTCTGGTAGTCTATGCAAGAGACTGATAGATCCATGTACATGAACCACAAACGTTCGCATGAACAAAGAGATGCTCACATGGTAGGTTCAACCCGGTTGTTATTCAAACTAATTCCCACCTAGTCTGCGCCGTAGATCGACCCGGGAGTCGGCACATCATCACGGTCCTCGTAATTATCAATCTGGGTTATCACGAGGTGTGCACTGATCAGATTTCGGCTATATTTATGTTGCCTACTCACGCGGATATATCGCTCCGGGGACCACCTACTAGTATATAACGCGGCTAGGAAAGAAAGGTGCGCCCGTTCAAGCCCACCATCCTCCATCTAAAGCCGCCTTAGCTATGGTCGCCCGCGTCAAACTCGTTTTGGTCAGTCGCTAAACGTTGCGTTCGTGCACGATGTCATGCCACTCACTTATGCTCTTTTACGCCGGTACTAGGGAACCGGCCAGTTTGGTCGAGATGCCTATCCCTTGGGGGCAAGGGTCAACACAGTCGAAGACGCACAAAATCTGGTCAACCTGTATGTTAGCTACGGCTACGACAAACTCGACAGCGCACGCATTTATGGTACTTCTGAAGAGGTAAGCATGCAGAACGCACGATAGTGCGGAAGCGGATGTCGAAATGTATCCCTTCCTACAGGTCATCAGCCAGCTTGACTTGAAGGGATGTACCGTGGACACAAAGTCGGTCTTTAAGAAACCTACCCAATACTGACCGTGAAGGACTAAAGTGGCACAGAGTGTACCCCAGGGATAGCGGGTTCAAGGCGGAAAAGGTCAAGGAATCATTGGCAGCATCGGTCAAAGCCCTTGGAAGCATCAAAATACAAACGCTGTATCTGCATGCACCCGATAGAACCACGCCCATCGAAGAAACACTGCGTGCTGTGAACGATCTGTACAAAGAGGGACTTTTGTGAGCTTTGCAGTCGATCTCTGTCTGACAGCTTTTCGTTGATACTGACCAGCGAAGAGTTTGGGCTGAGTAACTATAGCTCTTGGGAGGTTCGTCTCGTGTCCGAATTTCACATATGCCTTGGGCTGAGGCCCCAATGCTGCAGGTCGCTGAAGCAGTGGGCATCGCCGATAAGCATGGCTGGGTCAAACCCACAGTCTATCAAGGTCTGTATAATGTCATCGAGCGCACCATCGAAGCAGAGTACGTATCCGCCCAGAATACGCTGCCAAGCATCATCGTAACACGATGCCCTTTCAGACTCTTGCCTTGCCTGAAACACTTTGGAATCCGATTCTACGCCTACAGTCCGCTTGCGTACGTGGGCGTCTCTGAATCGATTTGCTCGATAGCGTGGGCTCATCCGGTTCAACAGGAGTGGCACCCTAGCTGGACGGGTTCTCACCGAGGAGGACACCAAAGAGCCCGGTGGACGATGGGACCCAAAAGTCTCAATGATCGCTGACAGGCTGCAGCAGCATTATACCCCCATATTACCCGCGATCAGGGAGTTGAAAGGCTTACTGGTAAGAGCCCGCCACATGTCGGCGTCCCATGCTCGTACTCACGCCAATTGCCGGTCAACTTTAGGAGGAGAATAACATATCCCTCTCAGAGGCAGCCTGGAGGTGGTTGCAGCACCATAGCGGACTCGATCCAGCAGCTGGAGACCGCGTTATCGTCGGAGCGAGTAACCTCACCCAGCTGGAATCCAACTTGCGGGAAAGGTAAGCACAACTTGTTGCACTTTCCATTGAAAAATGAGCTGAATTGAAGGGGTATAGTAATGGAGGTCCTCTCAGTGAAGAGATCGTCAATCTATTGAATAGCACCTGGTTGAAGATAAAGCCTATTGGACGTTATTACTGCTGAGGTGGAAATATGTAGTTACCTGTATCAATACGTCACTTTGGGCACTCGTCTTCTACTTGAAGCTAAGAGTGAAGAAGGTCCACACATAATAAAACCGAAACGTAATTGCACAGTGTGACACAATGAAATCAACCGTCGCGGGAAGGGGTATAAAAAAGGATGACAAGAGGGAGATTCGAACTCCCGCCTCCATACGGAGATGAGAAACCCGCCTAAGCAGGCAAGCTTATATAAGCTTGAGTCACACGCCTTGGACCGCTCGGCCATCTTGCCATGATTGGGTTGGCAACTTGAAGTAATACGTGGATTTTGTTGAACGATCCACTGCTGGCATCTATAGTAGCCTATCAATGTCATCAACAGTTACAAGAGTTGAGAAAAGTGCATATGCTGAATCGAGGCCGGAGTTTCAACTAGAATAGATAATCAGTCTTCTGGCTTAGTAGCCTTATGTCACAACAAAAGACGACATCTTTGGTTTGATATTGGACAGCCGCATATATAGATGATCATGCACCGACTTGAAGGTGACAGATTTCGGACCACGGATTAGGAGACCATCCCGTTTTTGGGCACCACGGTTTGAAAGACTGCGCATGTTATCTTCTTCCTCCCACAGTGAGAAACTGAAACACTTGGAGATCAGAAGACGACCCTATCTCCGAGTCCGAGCATAGCCCTAGCCAACCGTTGGCCATGATCTGATTGAGAAGAACTCGCCGACGGTTGATGTTGATGCGCCCGTCCCTTCAAAGGTAATGTTAGTACTATCAATTCACATCGTTGAATATCTTTTCCAGAGCCAGAGTTTATGTAACCACGGTTACATTTCGGACTACGCGCCGGTCAACTGACTCAACCCGTTGAGCTGACATCATAACAGCCGAGGGAATATATTACGGTTATGAACTAGCGTTCCGATGGCGGTGGCCGCAGCGGCCAGAGTTATGATTTCAATCAGACATCCACACTTCTTTGGCTAACACCCTCGGAAACGACGGGGAAAACATAAGTAGCAGTGGACAGGCAATCCTTGACACACCCGGTTTCGCAGCTGCGAATGTGATAAGTCGATTCTAGGACAATGACCGATGATCGCCCCTTGCACCCCACAGACTTCTATATGCCGATTATCAGGCTCGGACGCTATCACCCTTCCTTCGGCGTCAATCATAATTGTACGTGACGTTCCCGGATCCTTCAGAAGTTTGACCGACCCGTACGACAAGGACCTCATGATCAGGAGACGACGGTCGTTTCGGGATTGTTCAGTTGACTTCTTTACTTCACACTGACAAGCGATCCATCGACACCTACACGGGGCAAATACGACCCAGATATATCCCAGAGGAATGAATGGGAGCTGGACGAAGCCGAATTCGGAGTGCCAGCGCACATGGGTCCAGCGCACATGTCCAGGTGTGGATCCGGAATGGCAGCGATCAGATTCCCCAGAAGGTCCAGATATCCACGTGCAACCGAGACCAGCTCATACGTCATATCTCCCCAGGTGACAGCGCGTTGCCAGGCAGCCAGCGGTGCCGTCGTACACACGCGCTCGCCTGGCGTGTCAGCCCAAGTTGGTGATGGAGGCAGCTTTCTCAAACTGTTTCAGCGCTCAATAATCCGGACTACGATAATGATCACTGGTCGGATATGCGATTGCTGCAATCGCTAGACAGTCTCTGTAGAAGTGACTGTTTGGCGCTACGTTTACGTCCGAGCAGAGGCGGAACAGCTTACATTTGCCATTACCCCTCTCCCAACACGTGCTATCAAGGCACTCATGGGTTACACTTTCTGCCAGAGGACCTGGCAGACATTCCGAAGTGCGGTATGGCCTCAATATGGGGCGCATGATCGACCCGAATCGCGGCGGAGACGCGCAAAGGAGACAAAATACGAAACAGCAGACGGGAGAACACGTGCAACGAGACGAGTCAATGCGGCCGGGAGTTGAGCTCGGGGGGACATGTTGGAGACCAAGACGCAATGAGGTGTACACGTCGTTTGAGTCATGGCAATGCCAATTAACAACTATATGCTGAGATCTGATAACCTTGTACTAACAAGTACTGGTCGATATAGAATCATCTTCTTTACAGTGACAAGCTGACGCTCAGTGACAGACGTCAACGGGACGTGAAACCCTACCTTTCGCAAATCTAACCCCTCTGATTGGCCACAAGGTGGACCGTCACTTGTGAGAACCTAACGAGAAAGAACGAGAACGAGGTGATAGGCTCAGTAGTACTTAGCTTCCAACTGTCGTCGTCTGGTAACAGTTACGACGAGGAATCCAAATCCTAATCTAAACATTCGAGTCGGCAGGCGACGTCAGCAATCCATTCTCCCCAGCCATCCCTTCATCAGGCTGCCCGTCCGCATCCGAGTCCATATTCGAGCATATCCGTTGACTGATCCAACTGAGTCCCCAGGCACCCGCGCGCGCCATGATCCACAATACCACTCTCACGCCCGGAATCAATCGTGCGACGTCACGCACGTCCCACACGTCCTTGTGATACGTAATCTGGCCTTGTTCGTTGAACACGAGTCTTGTCATGACGGGTAATTGGAAATGCAGCGGCGATGGCACCGAGATGGGTGTCCCTGGTATCGGGAGGGAAGGCGACGCTGGCACGGACATGGACGGAAGCGAGAGCTGCGATTCGCCACTGCTGGGAGACGATGCGGGCGGGGGGTGGAGCACCAAGATCTTGGGTACTCGGTATGTGCTATGGAGGTCAGGAAAAAAGAGGACGTTGAGGGTGTACTCGACGAAGCTCTTCTTGTGACCATCTACAGGCGTAGATGGTGCAATGCAAATGGCGCAGTGCGTCAACGCAACCGAGCAACAGATACAGAGATGACACACACCAAAACTCTCCGTTTCGCTCACGTCGTCTACTTCGGCCCACATCCTAATAGCCTTGAACCAAGGGTCCTCATCATGTTTATTTGGTGGGCGCACCCGAAGTAGGGTGCAAAGAATCGATAATGGTCGCGGCACGTCGATAGCACAGTACCGATGGGTGAGTGCGTGGATGTCAGAGATGAGTGCACGGGATGTCGCAGTAATCAATGGGTTCTCGTATCTATGGGCCGTTGTATCATTGTCCGACGGGCGATGTCGTTTCAAACACACTTACACTGTCACTTATTGTCAAGTTCATCTCCGCTGGACGAAATGAATGATCACGCGCCTGCGCGAGAGTCATAAAAAAACTCAGAGGTGCCTAGGAAGCTGGGGAACGTGGTGTCATGTCCGCAGACTTCGACTGTGGTGGAGCTTCTTTGGATAATCGACAGCTCCCCCATCGAAGGAGATTTATGTATCTTCTCCCGAGTTGGGCCAGTATCTTGTATCCGTGGCTGGGGTTGGTTAGGGGCTGCTGACATGGATGTACAGAAGATTGGTCTTTGAGCGTCGTAAGCAGGTCGTAAAAAGTCGTAAAAACAGCCAGTGTCCTCGTGAACAGGATGACTAGGAATATCAGGAAATGTCGGCACAGGTCAAGTTGAATGCGGGATCGAGAACGAGGTTGTAGCTCGTGCGGTTGGGAGTTCCACCAATTTAAAATTTGCCTAATTCGCGCGAGGGGTATCACAATGTTACATTATTGGACAAAGTGATATATGTAGATCAGTAATCACACCGCTTCCCTACTTTCACGCCCTTGAATCAACCGTCTCTTCGATGACTGGTCGTACTCGACCGTCACAGATTGTTCTACATGCACCCGAACATCTAGATCCAATTCCCGAGCTGGACTTGGCGCGTACTCTGCGTCTATTGGACTCTTCTGGATTTCATCTGGGTTTCTGAACGCTGCGACAACATCGCGTCCAGGGTGAAGCGGGCGACTGAGGATGATGTTCTCAAATCGCGCGAGCTCTGCGGGCTCAGACATTTCTGCAGGATAAAGCACGTAAGTCCAACTCCTGGAACGGAAGAATGAATCTCGCCTCTTAGATGAATCAAGATCCGTTGACTCATGATCCATGTGACTGCATAACCCAATGATGCGCTAACCAGGCAACGCGCTGTTTTCAGCGGTGGCAGGAATGAAGTTTACTGCCACTTACCCTGCAGACTGTTACCGCGGCGTTATGATGAGCGTTACGCACTTTGATCGGAAATGATGACAACCCTTACCTGTACAGCCGGATTACTTGCCCGGTATAAAATTAGGTTGAAGACATTGACGCCTTTGGACAGCTTCAGTGGGAAAAAGATAAAAAGACGAGTAGACCGACCCGTCAGCGCCAGGAAATACCCGAGGCCATCGTATATCATCCTGAGAAAGCCGTAAATCCTGTGCCACGGATGTTGTACGGCTGGAGCTTACGTTCTGATCAAACGAGACCATCTACGATCGGAACGGAGGTCAATTTTTAGGTTAGGTGTCCAAAGAGGATGAGTAAAAACCAATACCGACCGGCCATTTATGGAATTATATCGGACGAGGTAAAATGTAGAGACGGATAGCGTGCCAGTGTCCCATATCATCGATATAAGATAGTACGTCCATGCGGTTGGCGTGGGTCCGTCATTCCCTGGGGTACAGCTGAGAATTGTTGGATGAGTCTTCTTATTTTCATATCTGCCTCGTGCCAACTGACCTTCCCTGGGGTTACGAGCGCATAAAATCAATCGTGCCTTGAACAATACAGCAGCCATGCAACTCACGTTGTTCAGGATAGCTGACGACAAAGAATTCAATAATCTCTATTTGGCACCACAGCAATGGAAGCGCCACTCACGAACACGATGATACATATTAGTAAACCATTCAAGCTGTGTGGTGGGCACGTGTTGAGCGGGACACGAGGCATGCAAACAAAAGACGAAACTGACTATCGTCGTTAGGACGAAAGCGATGGCAAGCGCGACGCCGACGCTTTTGTGTCTCCGAGCGATATTGAATGTTCTTCAAGTTGTCCAAGTCATGTTAGGCAGACCGACAAGGAAACGCGCCACAAGTACCTGACACCAAGAATAACTTGTGAAGCCATAGATTGAAAAACTGGACATGTTGATGAGTGGAAATAAAACAGGAGCACCGAGAAAGGACGACACCTTTGAAGACAGGTGCTATAAGATAATAGTGGTGACATGACCCGACAGTGAACGTCGTGGCGAGAACGCCATAATTACTGACAACCATGACAATGATGCTAAGATAGCTGTCGGCGGTCGATCGTCAGACAGTGCATTGACCAGAGAAGAAACGCGAGACGCGGACCGAATGAGAATGAAAAGAACGCAACCCAGGCTATAACCCAGGCATCAGCAACGGACCAACGCGACGGGATCGCGATGGCCACTTACCTCGGGCGTAAAATGTTGGATTGACTTCGATAAAACCGCACTTCGGCGGGCAACGTGATGAGGTAGCTGTGATGGTCAACATGAACACAACAAGAATTGCGGCGGTGACAATGAAGCGACGCAGATCACTCACTCGTAACCAGCGATTGACAGCGACACGATTCGGAGATATTTTTCGGTCTCTTGTCCGACCATGTTGTATGGTGCAGAGTCCAGACAAAAAACTTTGAAAGATTCAGGGCTCTGGAATGGTATACAAGAATTTATATAAGACGGTCGGTGGTTGTCCCGGTGACAACCCGTTGATGCTGCCGTGTACTGCCGTTAGGATCGTAATGCGTTAATTCTTCCGGGGAGGGTCGAGCTTTAATAGGGCAAACCTGACATTTTAACATCATGATTGGATCTCTAACTTGGAATATATGAATGAAAACACTGTCACTTTTCCCACAAATCCAGCCATTGTCTCAGCTGAGTTTTAATTCTGTGGGGTTGACAGCGTTCCGACGGTAGTATCTCAGTTCGCAAAAATATTACAAATTTATCTTGTCTTTTCTCCTAAACGCCACTCCGTCCCGCAGCTTTTGTCGCTGTGCCATTCGACAACACAGGAAGGCATCGACATCCGCCAGACGCATCCGGTCCCGGAAGGAAGGCAGCACCCACCAGCCACGCCAGATACAGCCCCATCAGTTCATCGCTCACACTACTTGCCGTACGTCCATTATCGCTCTGCTTCAGCAATCCAGTCGTATTCGCGTCGTCCAGATCAGGGGCCTTGGTGCTCGTCGGTAGGTCGTCCAGCACAAAGTACAGCAGTGGGAACAGCGCATTGTCTTGCACTTCCATCGCATGCTTTTCCAGCTCCCGTCTCCAGACCAGATACTCGCATTGACGCGTCGCGTACCCGTACTCTGCCAGCGAGGAGAGAAGGTCGTTGAACGTCCGAAGCGGCTTGGCGACAATGTGTAGTACCCTTTGCGTGGCGTTCGCTAGTGGCGCCACTGCTGCCAGCGCCGTGCAACGTGCAACATGGTCCACCGGCACCATATTCACCGTATTGTTGATATCAGGGACGAGGCCAAGTTGTACACACCCTTTGACCATCCTCCATATGAAATCGTCCGTATTCGTGACTGCCAAGCGTTGAGCAACGTGGTGATTTGTTCATCTAGTTGGTAAAATAAAAAAACACGTACCTGCCGTCGTTGAATCTCCGACGACATACCCGGGGCGCACAATATGCCCTTTGAAGCCTCGCTTCGCCGCTTCCAACAGTAATTTTTCAGATACCCATTTACTTTGTCCATACCCGGTCTTGAGCCCGGTCCTCGCGCCCTCCAGATCGTCGTCTTCCGGTATGCCCCTGCGTTCGGCTCGCAGGTGCGACAGCGAGTCAGATAGTCGGATATAGTGCTCCGTATCGATAGCTGACGTTGACGAAACAAAGACAAAGTGCTTCGGCTTCGCCGCCGAGGCAAGTTCGACTGCTGTCAGCGTTCCAATCACATTCGGTGATCGGAGTCTCTCGTATGGATACACCCAGTGTACCTGCGTCCACCAATTTTTTCTTGAGATCAACCACACGACAACAGCGAAAGCAACACACCAAAGCGCCATTGTGCAGCACCACGTCAGCTCTAGCCGCAATTCGATCCCACGTACTTTCGTTCATGCCGAAACGTTCCTGCCCGAGGTCCCCGACGACAACCTCGAGGCGTTCAGAAGCGATCCATTCCTCGTCCCAGACGCCACGATCGCTCGATGCTTCCTTGAGTCGATCAATCCCTTTTTCGACAGACGCAGCACGAACGAGACAGATGACTTTCTGTACCCTCTGCTGACGCTGGAGCAGATCGCGAAGGACGAATGCACCGAGGTACCCCGTCGCCCCAGTAAGGAAAACCGTCAAGGCACGCGTGTCAAAGTCGGGCGGTAACGGTAGGTACACATCGCGTAGACGAGACACCAGTTGTTCCAAGTCCTGCCCATACTCGACGAGCGTAGGCGCCAACTTTTTCTGCCTACCATCCACCCCGGGCATGGGCGTCGACGGAACAGACGTCGCCTCTTGATGGGCGATTCCAAAATCGGGGTCGCGCAACGTGTCGACAGCAGCCGCCAGACCGCTGATGGTCGGCTCGGCAAAGATCAGGCCGAGAGGTGCTTCGACAACAAAGGCTTTGCGGATCTCAAAAATGAGGCGCGTTGCCAGGATCGAGTGGCCCCCGAGATCGAAGAAGCTCTCATCGAGTGGTATTGTCTCTGGCGGGTTGGGCAACACCTCTGCCCATACCGAACACAGCTTTTCCTCTGTGGGGCTGATGGCTCTTTTCTTGTTATCCTTAGAGCTTGCTTTTCTAGTGGCGTGGGCATGGGCAGTATCTGGGAAGGGAAGGACAGGTTTGTCTATTTTACCGTTGGGGTTCAGGGGCATGCGGTGAAGGGGAACGAACACTGGCCAAGTAACCAAGAGTTAGCTGCAGGATCAGTATTGACGTGTAGACGCACGAGTGGGAACGCTGTAGCTAGGCAATTTTTTCTTGAGATGCTCTCTAATGTCCTTGATGAGCCGTCTATATTTCGATATACTCTTGACGCCGTCCGCTTCCTCGTCATCGCTTAGTTCGCTCGTGAACCCATTCAACTGTACGCCTTCCAGCGGCACAAAGTAGCTGACAAGTATCTTTTCCTCGTCCTTGTCTCTTCGTACGAGCGTCACGTTCTCGCGCACGAGCGGGTGTTGGCTCATCAACGTGTCAATCTCGCCCAGCTCGATTCGGAAACCACGTATCTTGACTTGGTCGTCCGCCCGCCCAGTACACTCGACGCGGCCATCGGGCAGATACCGCCCGAGATCGCCAGACCGGTACATCCGATCGCGCACGCCTTTCCAATGCCGCGACTCGGGACCAGCGAGACCCTGCACCGGGTGCAGAATCGTGTCTCTCCACGGCGGTGACGACAACGCGAACCAATTCGAGACGAACTTGGTAGCGGTCGCCTCAGGGTCGAGGTACCCCTCTGCCAAGCCGCCCGAGCGCACGTATATCTCTCCCACTTCACCAACTGCGCAAGGGACGTTCTTATCGGACCGATTGACAACAAGGAGTTGGACGTCGATCATGCCCTCGCCGGCGGGCATGATGTCCTTTTGAGTGGCGAGGAATGTCGGATCGACAGACACGGGTGGAATGGAGAAATAGGAGACTGCACGCTGCGTTTCGGTAGTGCCGTACATGTTGATGATCTGGACGTTCGCGGCAAGGGACTGGAGACGGAGACAATCACGTTTGGTGAGCACATCGCCGACGAAGAAGGCGCTGCGAAGGGTGGGGATCTGTCGGGTAGCTTGTGCGGAGAGAAGTTGTCCCATGGCGGGGGTTAGGTGAGTAACGGTGACCTTGTTGTCATCCATCCACTCCGCAAGCCGACCGGGCGTCCCAATGTCGTCTGCGGTGGGAACATAGAGCTCGGCGCCAAAAAACAGAGGCGTGAAGACTGCGGGAAGATGAGGAAAGATAAATAGGGTTGTGGAAACATTCGATACTCACTATCTCGTTGTATGGGGTCGTGAGCAATACCACTGAGCATAGTAAACTTGGAGGGTTCGCCCAGCGTGAATCGCTCGCCCATCCAAGGGAAGAAATGAGTCAAACTGTAGTGGCGACCCTTGACGCCTTTCGGGATGCCGGTGCTACCACTCGTAAAGGAGAGGGTACCGATGCTGTCAGGTCCGAGGATGACGTTGGGATCCGTTTGCGAAAGGTGATAACGTGATTTCAGCACGTCGGTGCCACTGACAACTCCGCCAAGTATATCGCCCGTTGGAGAGAACTCGAGCGCAGGGACCTCGACGCGAATCTTGAGACTGGTCGAGAGAAACTCTCGGACGCTGGAAGCAATCCGCCCTGCCCCAGAGAGAACGATGAGCCCACGGGGTTGAGCAACTTGCAAGTATATCTCCTGCCGCGACGCAGGATACGCAGGATCTTGTGCGTAACATGTGAACGACTCGCTCGACCTCCGAAGCGTCAAGATAGTAACCCACCGATGACAGAGAACGTCGCCCCTGCTTTGAGAACTGCCATGACCGCAACGACGAGTTCCACGCTCCGATATGCGTAGATCATCACGACTTCCTCTCGTTTGACACCTGCTTGAAGAAGGTGATGTGCCAGGATATTCGATGCTCTCCTGATGTCACCGTACGTGTAGGTGCGCGCGTCTTGTCTTCCATCAGGAGTTGTGGAAGGAAGGCTTTGGATC
Source organism: Harrya chromipes (assembly GCA_038091155.1). Classification (NCBI taxonomy): domain Eukaryota; kingdom Fungi; phylum Basidiomycota; class Agaricomycetes; order Boletales; family Boletaceae; genus Harrya; species Harrya chromipes. The sequence continues at coordinate 118,257 of JBBPNX010000001.1, forward strand.
ACGCATGACCGATCTGGCCAAGCGATCGCATTGCGCGAGAAGACATCTGTTATCGCCCCTTTCCAATCACACCAATGAAGATCTGCAGTCGGACTGGGCAGGTGGGCCTTTTCACCGTTCGTCAGCAAGGGTACGGAGCCTACGAGAGCGGCGGGGTTTGCAGAGACTTTTCGAAGCAACGCTGAAAGCTGATCGACGATGAACGAAATACGGACGGGGCTAAAGAGCAGCGAGTTATAGAGGGTGCGGAGTGCAATCTGAGGCGCGAGGGATGAACGCGTCGTGGCAGGGGGTCGCGTGACGAAAATTGTGAGATCGGATGTGAGGCCGGTCGAGCGGATAAAGTTCTCGCGAGGCTCGTCTGTCTCGTCAAAGAACCGAACACGGAAAAGCGGGCGTGTATTCTCCATCGTGTCTTCCTTGTCCTTGCGTAATGCTTGGACGATGGTTTCGTAGGGGAGAACATCCGCTTCTGCCTCCTTTTCGACGTGTTGGACACGTTGGACGATGGACCAGAACGTATCGGATGGATCGACGGCTAGCCGCAAGATCAGAGGTGCACTTGCCGCGGCGGATGAAGAACCGATGACGATGTCGGTGTCACCAGTGTAGCGGTGTAGTAACACAGTGAAAGCAGCGAGGAGGAGATGGAATGCGGAAGGGCGACTGCCTGGATTCTGCACATCGTCATCTTCTGCATCGCCGTTGTCAGTGTGGAGAGCAAGTTTCAGCAAGGCGAGGGACGTCTGTTCGGAGAGGTCGGCGACGTGGGCAGCTTCGATGAGTTTGTTGACCCCAATTGATCTCGGATAATCGGTTGGCAAAGACATGGCTGGGAGGTTTTGCAGCCTCGCCACTACTCTAGAGAGTGCATCGCTCGCCATCGCACTGAGGGGGGTCGAGAAAGGGCAAGGGATATCCGACCAAACTTGATGTAAAAGAAATTTTAGTTACAGTCATTTACCGGCACTTGAGCCACCACCGACACTTGAGCCAAATCCAAATCACACACGAATTCCGGCCACAACAATCAAACCAATTACTGTAAAAATAAGATATGATATACCACTATGCTTAGCTATGAGATGGGGCCTGTTTGCTGTTCCCGTTGTTATTACAGCTGGCAAGTTTGACCGAAAATTGTAGTATTTCATTGCTACAACACTAGAGACTAATATTATAGCAATTTTAATTATGGAAATATATACATATGCTTGTCGGCTTGATGATCCCAACATATGGTATGCAGATCGGTGATGCCTGGGCTTGCCAGCATGATGCCGGAGAGACGAGTCTTCAAGCTGTTATCAGTGCTACGAGATATACTTAATATGGAATTTATTTATTTATTATTATTTGTTTATGTCGACGTTTTACGTGCAAACCGCAGTGACAAGGACCACAAGGTGATGCTCCGAGTCAGAGGGGAGGACTCAAATTTTGACAGTGTAAATAAAACTATTCATCACTTCCAGCCACACTAATTATGGTCAGTCGCACGAAATCCAAGGATGGTGAGAGCGCAGAGGAGTAACAGTAACCGGCAGTATCGCTTAGATGTCGCTTGGCCTGTTGCGATACCTTTTTTGGTAGTGGCTCAAGTGGTGGGGTTGGCGCGATAAGTGCTCAATCTTTGTTCAGCTAATTGCAACAGTATAACATTCTCTTTTTACTTGCTTTTTTTTCTACTATATGTTCGAGTATATATCGAAGTATCTCTACCATCTGATCTTAGTAAATTGTTGTTGTTAAAAATAAGGAGGCAATCAAAATCTTCGTGGCTCAAGTGCCGGTAAATGACTGTATCATACATTAGTCGGCTGGGAAGATATAAAAGGTCAAGTGAGCTGCTAGTAAGTGCCAGTGACTCGGAGATGCTACCAAAAAAAATTACACACGAGGCCGTTCAAGTTGTCATTTTTGCAAATTTCCTTGCTGATTGGTCGGTCGTAGCTCAACCTGTTGTCAAAATCTCCCGAGTCGCGGTTGCCTACGTGTTGCTCGCGAATTCACAAGTCGACCGTACACTCATTCAAATTACTCGGGTTTTAAGTTTGCTCGCCGCAAGACCACTCGACACTGGCATGTTCAAGCTGTTAGAACCATCTTCACACTCATCTACTGACAAACAAGACCCCACATATCCGTATCTACGAGCCACTCAGTTGGCAAAATTTAGAAGCCTTCTCATCTCCTGCAGCCTCGTCTTCAGCGCCTCCAACCGAGACCGCTTCGCCTCCACCGCTGGGTCCTCGCTCACTAACTCCTTCATGCGATCAGCAAAGTTCTCTGTCGATGTGGTGTCCACGAGGAGGCGCTGAAGTAGGCTGACCGACAACTTCTCTGCGAGAGCCTGGTGCAGCGACTGCTCGATCTTGAGCGGGACGGTGTCAATGACGCGCTGTTGCGAATATAATCTAGCCTCCTGTAGATTTGTTTGGCAGATTTATCGTACCTTGCAGGCGATGGTAAAGTATGCGCGCACGTCTGCCATGACGATCAGCTCGTCTTCAAATCGTTCGTCTGGAGGATATAGACGAGCCAAGTCGTCCACAGTGAGTTTACCGTAGCCAGCTTGAGCCAGATACGCCAAGGCTTGCACCTCTGGCGGGATAGGTGGCTCTGCTCGAGCGTAGCCCTTATGCTTGGACTTCGGTTGAGATGTAGTCATGGGAGATGTTGGTCTGGAATAATTTGGGTGGACTGCATCTGAGTCATCGAAGTCAATGGGCGAATATTGTGCGTCTATTTCTGGTTTTTGGTCCATGAACGTGGGAGGAGATGCACTGACAAAACAAGGTGGTTCGGAACACTTCGCCTGGGGAAGACTCTTGCAGGGACCGTTCGGTTTTGAGATCCTGTATTGTCTGGGGTCTCGCCGAGCTTTCCGATACTTGGCAAGCCACTTTTCACGAAGGCTCTGATAATCCAGCAGATTCTGAGTGTAGATCGGGAACATCTCAGCGCCTAGCGTTTCTTTAATCGCAACGAGTGCCTGAGTCTTGTACTCTTCAATGTCGGGGCGAATGAGATCCCTGCATCCCGAATAGTATCCAAATTTACATCAACAGATCGCATTAAAATCATTGAGGACGTACGAGACCAAGTCGTGAAGGACCTTGAAGCGGCCAAAGTGTGTCTTGACAAGTTGCTGAATGATGTCTTCAAGTACATCGTTGATGGACGTCAGGCAATTCTCGGCGGGCGAAGACCACAAGGTTGTGAACTGGTTGATAAGACGTGTCTTGGCTTCGTACGGAATATTACCAGGAAGTTCCCAAGAAATGGATCTTGAGCGTGTTCGTTAATGCAACCGGGACGGAGAATGCAATGAGACATACCCTTGTATAGTCTTGCGAACATCATACAATCCCATAGTCTATACCTTGTCGTTCTTCACTGTGGCGTGTTCCTCAGAGTCAAGGACATCAATGCTACAATATTGCTTGGGGTCCTCGAATGGACGGAAATCCGGAGAAGTAGCTCGAACGTCGTGCGCGAATATGGTGTAGAGTGCACGATCACGCTGTGCAAGCGTCTTGTCTGAACTGGTACCCGAGACGGCACCCTTGAAGGCATCGCAGAATTTATTGACCCTCGATAGCACCTCGATTTTCGGATCAACATTCAAGCGCTCAGGCAAAGCATCTAGCTCCTCCAAACAGGAGCTAAGCAAGCGCTCGACATCTTGCTTGAGCTCTGGAATGCTGGGGTGACTCTTTGAGTCGGACGAGACATCCAAATGGAACGTGACAGTACGTACACTTTCATGATGTGACGCACGAGTAAGGGACTGATGTCTGACATAAATCCCGGGATCCCGAAACGCCGACGTTCGGCAACGTCTTTCCATGGCGAGGTCATGTCGAAATATTCTGCTGCGATGTGTTGAAGCTCTCCCCTCGAGAGACGCTGTGCTCGTTGAGCATCATCAGGGAGACGCACGCAATAATACCCATGCTTCAATGGGTGTTGACGTCCTTCGATCACGTCAAGCCAAAGTTTCCTGGAACCGACGGCGCCATCCCCGAGCATATCGGGTTTCGTAAGGACCCCTGTGAAAAGTTCCATTTGAGTCGACATAGTTGGGCGCTGAGTCTCGACACACCTATAGTACGCTCTCCCTCGGGGTCAGCGATTTTTGCCAGTGTGACCGACTGCTGGTTCTGTATATCATCTGAACAAATATATAACAATCAGAAATTTTACTGAACAATGGAGGCAGTATGGCTCACCACTCATCGGTATAGTTGTTAAGATGATCGTGTTCGGTTTATTGATGTAATCCTCAGTGAGCCCTCGAACCAACTCCACCACATACAGGTCCTCATTTTGTATTAACCCTGTAGAGAGGATAGGCACAGGATTACGCGCGAAGAACATACTTACCAGGTAGATCAACGAAAGATAAGTCAGTGGCACTTGGATCTTCGATGAAAAGGGAAACTACGTTTCGTGAAAACTTGAGTGAGTTAGTCGACGACGACGCGAAATACTTCAATTCCTGTGTGTTCATTGTGTAGAAAGTCTCTGGGGGTTGATCCGGGTTGAGGATGGCCATTTGCGCACGTTGGAGCCAGACGTCCACAGCATTCTTATCAGTGATGACGGACCCGAAAGCTATCTCCCTCAGTGTCGAAGTACTTGAACGTCCTGACGAATCGTGGTCGAAACGAAGTTTGATCTTGCAAGACCAAGTCGTCGCGTTGGAGGACATCGTGCACTCCATCGGACAGCTATTTGGAGGATGAGGACAATAAGCAAGCTCGAAAGGGTTGGACACACCGAGTGCAAGTTCCACTATCTCGAGGGACATTCACCTGGTAATAAAACCGTTAGGAATTTTTGATCGATTGATAAATATTCCGGGTGACTTACTCCACTAACGGCTTCAACCAAGGAACTCTTTCCAGCTGAAAAAGATGGTGAGCAAAGAGTGAGTATCGCACGATGTCGATACGCACCAGACTGGCCACCGATAACGACAATAGAAGGAAGAGACATCATTGTATCCGCACTGAGCGGACAAAATTAACAATACGATGGGAACCATGGTTCCAGACCCACCCCAGTGATCGCAAGTCATTGACGAGCTGCATCAATTCCCTGCGTCTGCGTGCATACTCGGTCGATGAGAGGTCAAGGTCATCCCAGGTATCATCTGGAGGAGATTGTGTTCCTGTTCCCGCTGCGGTAGAGGTAGAAGAAGAGGAAGTAGTTCGCTGCATTCTGCGTCTGCGTCCGCTACCAAAGAAGGAATCCATCGGTACTAGCTGATGGGGGAAAGGAAGAATGGCGAGAGAAGGGAAAGGATGCGGTTTTGATGCGCTCAGTGGGTGCCGTAAACGAAGCTCAAAACCACCATCCTCGCTGTGGCCACGCTGCAGCTCAGAACACGAGGGATGTAAACATATCGTCATAATGCACACCCTGTAGAGAACCTTACTATGTCGATATCAATGTGGGCCAGATGAGGCTGTCGATATCGGGGATTGACAATGTCCGCGTCTCTCCGTGTCGCTGAAGTCCATCATGGCCTGGGTATGTATGGGTAGCCTATTGAGGTTGCCAGGTGCAAATTGGAAAGTGCCGATTGCTTGAGGTTCCGAGTCTGAAGCGACAACACGAGGCTACTCTTCTTTGTGGGTGCAGCTCTCTACCACAGCTTGAAACGGGAAAGTATACCGCGCAAGCTAAGTATATCCGCCGAAGGACAGCCTATCCAGACACTCACACTTAGTATTGGATGGCCCTTCAAGAGCTTGGCAGCAGAAGAGGAGATAGGACGCAAGGAGCACATGCGCACAGGCCTAGGTTTCAAATTTCGAGCGCTGTTACGGCAGAGTGTCAGACTCAATTCTCAGCACGCTTCTTCACCTGACGGTTGGCCATCTCCATTACGAGAGGTTCTATGTATGGTGGTGGGCTCACCAGGCCGGCCCAGCGGCCGGCTGAGTATGTAGTTGTGGGTGATGCTGTGGAGTCCAACGTACTAAGTATGTACGTTGCGGCAAATTCAATTGACCCACGGTGACGGTGACCCAAATTTTACCGGCAACCTACCGTCGAATCCCCAACTACATATCCCCAATACACTTGTGCTGGCATGACAGAGCACTGATCGGCAGCAAAGATCAATCAATATTAATGATGTCCTTGGTCGAGTCAGCCCCAGAAATCTAATCGGTTAAAGACAAGACTCTGCCTCCTTTCGGACATGTTGAAGAATAAACAGCACACATCGTTCCAACAGATGACTCGATATCTCCCGATCAAATAACATCCAAGATATTCCCAACCGTGTCTACTCTAGCGCCTGAGCCATCCCACCACCATGACCAGCTCCGTCGTCATCGACACATTCTTCGTCGGTGGGATACCCATCGAGGTCCACAGCCACCGAGATGCTGTCGATTCCACTCTGCCCGTGCACGCTCTATTTCTTCTCCATGGCCGTACCCTCTCTACAAAGAGCGTCGCGCCCGTCGCCAAATCGATCCTCGATCTTAACTACGAACCGGGTACCGGCAGGAAAAGGGACTTGATCATCATCGCATATGCAAGTATCCCCCGATAAACCCGCCGTTTGCTGTCCATCATTGACTCGTAGCGATCAGGATCATCGTAACCACGGGAAATGTCTCGTAGACCCTCAGCGCAACCAAGCATGGCACAAGGACCCCGCCAAGAACAATGCCCAGCACGCGTCAGTAGTGTCCCACTAACCGATCTCCGAGTATCCCCACTGACACGTCCGACGTGCCTTAGCGTGGACATGTATACCATACAGAGTATGTATACGTAGACCCAAGGCCTCACTAAAATCCGAATTTGCACGCTTGCTGACTGAGGGATGGTCCAGCCGGCACGGTGCACGATCTCACGTTTCTAATCGACCATATCCCCGCATACATCTATCCCCAAGTCGAGCGGAATATCGTCGAATGGGGTGTGGCAGGGATCAGTCTCGGAGGTCATTCAGCATGGATCGCACTCACCCGCGGTACGTCGCCACGGCCTGATCATTGGGGTTTATGTTACTGCCTTATGCCGATGTTAACGTTGACCCCTGACTAGAGCCTCGGATTCAGCTTGCTATTCCTATCATCGGGTGTCCCGATTATACCAAACTGATTTCCCAGCGTGCCCAAGATGCTGGGGTTTCCTTGGAAGCACCCCACTATCCACTCCACCTGAAGACCTATGTCGACACATACGATCCTGCCAGCTTTCCATTTCGTGAGAATGATGCTACAAATCCCTTCTTGGGTAAGAGGATACTTGTGTTATCAGGCGCCAAGGACAAACTAGTGCCTTGGACCGCAAGTCAGGAGTTTGTTGAGAGTTTGGAAGTCGGTGATGGTGTGAAAAAGGTGATGCTAGAAGAAGATGCTGGGCATGAATGTACCCCTGCCATGATTCGGGAAGCGGCTCTCTTCGTGTCAGACTGGTTGGCAAAGTGATGTATGTATGAGAATACAGAATACAAATTGGCAGATATATATTGGTATGGTGCAAGTATGGTGCGTATTATGTCTGACTGAAGGAAATGAGGTGAGCTGGTACACATCTATAGTCTGAAAATCCGAATCCTTTTACGCGCTTACCCGAATCTTTGGATGAGCCCATCGAGGAATCGATCTGGCCACGGTCATGCCACAGCCTGCATATAGGCCCCTCCAGCCTTTTGTCCTGTACATTGCCATGGCGGTTTCCCATAATCCTATTTTTTTGTTACATGCGCCAAATGAGTAAACTTATTTGGGGGACGGAGATCTTCTGCCGTCTGCATCGCAGATTTGACAGTGTCCACGGGATATAGTGAGAGCACATATACTCCACCATCTAGTGCGCCGGAGAGGGCGGATTCCCAAGGTGAAAATTCGGTGGGTAGATTGTGGGGCGTCGAGTTCCTGAAAATAGACGATGGGTATTTGGTGTGCCGGGTAAGAAGCAATGACGCAAAGAGATCTTTCGAAGCGAACCATGTCATTCTGCCCCCTGTTTCACGAATCATGGTGCCGACGTGTCCCACCCAGAGGCCTCTGAGACCGGAAGTGCGTACAATACTTGTGATAATCGCTATTGGACCCGGTAGTTTCCGAGTCACGAGTGCAGGTTTATGTGGAGACTTTAGCCTGGTGGAGATTTTATCGATAAGTTACGGTCGTTGCGGGAACAAAAGAAGGGGTACGATATTGAAGTCGGGCATCCTCGGTGACACTGAGAGCATCTGCATCTTACACTTGACAAGTTCTATTGGGGTGCTGTCAGCGTGGATGGGGATACGTAAATGATTGATTTATCATGCAATGCAATACGACTGACACAAAGAAGCTAGCGAACAGAACCGAGTTCTTGGCGGACGGAGGTGCTCGCGATGGACCAGTGGATAAGATTCTGGAGCTGGGTGTAAGAGTGCAGCAGTTTCTGCCATGGCGCCAAATATGGGAACTGGGAGCCCCTACACAGGGAGGGGCGCAGGAGCGGTAGTTATGCGATAGAGTCCGCGAACGCCCTCGCCTCGCCACGTCTGGGCGAGACAATCGATGGGTTCACTAAAGCGTGCGGTATTAAGCACTTGTGACTGTAACTTGAAGCGAACCTATCAAATGGGGATTCAAATGTGTAAAGCTGAGCTGGCTGAGTGAGTCGCTTACACTGGCAAATGCAATGTCCTACGACGAGCTATCATGCGCACGATCCTCGGACGAGAAGAGAGTATGTTCCCCACGTGATACCATGTTGCCACCTGCCTGATATGTCTACGAGTGACGTCACGCGTACCTTACGCTCGGCGTATTCCAAAACGGAAAAATAGGTGGATTTTCAGAGAAATTCGACTATAAAATGGACCCAGACAGGTTGCAACGGCGCTAGGACTCTTTTCTTCTCTTCTCCTCTTTCTCCATCCATCCATCCCTCGCATTCCCCACAACATGCCCGAAGGTACTATGAGAGCTCTGTGGTACACCGAGGTCACACTTCCGAACATCCGATTGGTCGTGTCTCTGATTATCGTCCTTATCTAGCCACAAAAGTTCGAGATCAGGGAGGTCCCGATACCCCAGGTCGGTGATGACGACGTGCTTCTCAAAGGTGATTTTACGTACTCGCACTACAAGTCGACAGCGCCCTGACCTTGCTCGCAGTCTCGTGTTGTGGTCAGTCGAGCACCGCCAGAACTGATCCACGCGATACTCATCTGATCTAATAGGTGTATGCGGCACTGATGCACACATCCACGACGGCGAATTCATCTCCAAATTCCCGGTAATGCTTCCTTTCGGATCAGTGACGTTTATCAGATCCTTATCTTGCGCTTTAACAGTTGATCCCTGGCCACGAGTCCATTGGCACAGTCGTGGAAATGGGCAAGAATGTCAAGGGCTTCGAAGTTGGTGACCGCGCCGTCGCCGACGTAGGCATTACGGTTAGTAAACGCTCGAGATAGATAACGAGGCCACTAACATGTTTGATCCAACCATCTAGTGTGGTAATTGCTTCTTTTGTCGACGTGGGCGTTCCCTCCTCTGTGAAAATTTCAACGCACGGGGTGTCACGTTGCCTGGTGGATTTGCCGAATACATCGCATAGTAAGTTTATCGCGCATCATGATGTCGGTCACGAGGCGATAATTCGCGGCCCAGCCAACAAAACAAACTTTACAAGATAAAGAACCTCACTGATGAAGAGGCAACTCTCTTGGAGCCTGCCGCTTGTGCTGTTCATGGTCTCGATAGGCTTAGGCCTCCAGTTGGTGCTGAGGTCCTCCTCCTTGGTGCTGGTCCTACGGGCCTTATACTGGCTCAGCTCCTGAAACTCAATGGCGCCGTCAAGGTCGTCATTGCCGCCAACAAGGGTGTCAAGATGGACATCGCCAAGCAGCTTGATGCTGGTGACGAGTACATTGAACTCGACCGCAAGGACCCCGACGCACAGTGGGCCAAGCTCAAAGCAGACAACCCATACGGATTTGACATCGTTGTGGAGGCTACGGGTGTGGAAAAGCTTGCCAACGAAGCCATCAACTATGTGCGCAGGGGAGGAACGTTGATGGTATACGGCGTCTATGAGAACAAGGCCCTTGTACACTGGTCCCCATCTAAGATCTTTGGTGATGAGATTACCGTGAGTTGAATCCATTACACAAAAATGAATGTCGTTCCTTACCTTCCCACTCTAGATCATTGGATCTTTCTCGCAGACATACTCTTTCCCTCGGGCGGTCGCCTACCTTGACAGTGGAAAAATCAGACTGAAGGGCATGGTTACAGACATCTTCAAGTTGGAGGACTACCAGGGCGCACTGGACAAGATGAAGAGCCGAGGGGCGGTGAAGATTGCGATCAAGCCTTGAACAACGACTGGCCAGGAGTCAGGACGACAATCAAAGTTGTATAATATACCACTTTACTAGCGAAAGAGAGATGTACATTATCATTAGTGCGATGTGTCGAACCAAGTAAAGTGAAGATGAATTAGCTCAGCAACAAATTGTTTGACTGTTCACAGGACGGTGCGAACTGGGGCCAACACCATGCGGTCAAGTTGCTTGGCGAATGAGTCTCGTGCCAAAGTCCTGTTGACAACCCAGACGTCCGACACAACACCCTATGAGGAAAGGAAGTAGTAGTCAGATGGGCGATACCAGCCTGGTAAGTACCTTTTCTACTCGTCAACTCTTGAAGAACAGATACATACTAAAATCATGCAAGCTCGTAGGAGAGCCATTCGAGGTTGAAGGATACCCACAAGCCCCTTCAGGACTTGACCTTGAACAGGTCCACATCTACGTGAGGCATGGTATGTACATGTCCACCCAGCCAATTCCTTTTCGTCGACCTGACGCGTGTTCTTCTAGGTGAACGGACACCAGTGAGGACCCGCATGGCGGATCCACCTGCTTCCATTCCCGAACACTGGCAGATGTGTTCTGTCGCGAGACGGTTCCGCGAGGCGGTAAACTCGACAACACCCAGCGAACCTGGTACCGAAGGGGTGTGGTTCAAGAGAGGAACAGAGATGCATGACGGGAAGACTATTGCGAATCTATGGTACGCATACATGCAAACACCAGGTCACCCGTGCCTTTCTGACGTCTCTTTTCATTGTGGCGTTTCGTGCAGTCTTTTGGGTGACCTGACGGACGTCGGGAAGGAGGTACTGTACCGTTTACGCGCTGTCGTCTTCATTCGACCTGTTACTCAATGGCTTCCAGTCTACGTACAACTTCGGTGTCGCGTTGCGAAAACTCTACGTTGATAGGTTGGTTGAAGCACGTCGCGTTTGACGTTATCTGACGCCTGCAGGCTTGGCTTTCTTCCCCGGACGCTTGAGAACGAAAACCAGGCTTATTTTCGGTGGGTTTGGACCTTCCCCCCCGCGTCTTGTTCACGTCTTGATTGTGTTGCACGTTCATCAAGGTCGACGAATGTCCCGCGGACGATCGAATCCCTTGAGCATATTGTACATGGATTATACCCTCAGACACAATGTGCCGCTGGTGTCATACCCTCGATCCTGGTTAGGTATGTCTTGAGAACGAAGGGAAAGAGATGATGACACACATGTACAGGAATAAGGCAGACGAGAACATCGTTAGCAACATCCTATCTTGCCCGCAACTTGGTCTTTTAGAACTAGCCTTCGCAAAAGGTATGTCATAAAATCTGGCAGCATTGAAAGCTACTCACAGTCTTTGTCACAGCTGCTGCGGCTAGGTGGAATTCTCGACTGCAAACTCTAGACGGGAAGTTGTCGAAATATATTAATGGTAAGCCAATCCGCGTAGATGGATCACCCCGCGCATCGGGGATTCTGGATACCGTGAGTCCTTGAAAAGACCTCAGTTGTGTCGATGTAAATCTACATTCCAGGTTCATTCGGCTGCAGCGCACGGAATCAAGGTCCCTGACGAATTTTGGGATCCTCAAGTGATTGACTTGATTGTGTGTCTTCATACTTGAAAGATCAAAGGCTAGCTGATCACGCTCGTGGTTGACTTGCAGGAATCTGCGGTGTCAGACGAGTGGTTTACAAGTTCGTCCTTGCATTCTGACGTTCTGATCCTATGCTGACTTGGCGTTGGAAACAGCCTGTAAAGTGATCTCTAAGCTTGAAAGACTTGAATCTCACCAATATTCGATCGCACTAAATAGTTAAGACCGAGCAGGGTCGCCGTCTGGGCATGGGCCGACTCCTTGCAGAGATGTCGACCAAGATGCAAACCAAGGTCGAACGAGGGGACAAGGATCCATTGAAGGTCCTTGTTTACAGTACGCATGATTCGGCTTTGGCTGCATTGTGCGCCACGTTTGATGCCTTTGATGAAAAGTATGGTGTCCTTTCGCTTACACTGGTTGTGACGGCGATGTCTAACGTGCGTCGTATGCTTTATATAAGGTGGCCGCCCTTTACGTCGTCTGTGACCTTTGAACTCTTCAAGAAAGTGGATCCGGAGAAAAGGTCCAAATTGCAGAGCGTGCTGGGTGGACTATGGGATACCCACTCGAAGGAGGAACACTGTATGTTTATTTCTCGGGTCGTTCACCCGTTATTGATGACCATGTTATATTCATATCTAGATATTCGGATGCGATACAAGAACCGTAACTTGGTCTTGCCCCTGTGCGCAAAAGAAGGGAACCACCTTCCTGGATCGCCGGAATTCTGCGCTTTCAGTGTGTTCAAGCGGAGGGTGAAGGAGTTGACGCCCACTGACTGGAACGTGGAGTGCGCACGGGAAACGTCAAGCTAGTAAGACAAGTTGACCACTTGGACTAGGTATATATGTTCTTGGGATCTAACTAGGGGACACTGGAGTCGTAGCGGTCATACATGTTAACCATAACCATATGAAGCTATCGGAATTTTCCATGCATGTCCCTGTCGGAGATTGAACCTTGTTCTGAAACTGCATAGCACACCATCCCCGGCGATTGCCGTGCAAGTCGACAGCATATCCTCAAGACTCGTCAACGCGAAAGCCAACGCCGACAATGGTCAACATCCCAAAGTGAGTGGTCGATGTTTATCCACGGCACTCATCTCACGCGCACGCATGCAGGACACGACGGACATGTAAGTTGTTAAGCAGAATCAGCGTCTGCTGCATCGACAGCTCATTCGTTCTCAAGTCTGCAAGGGCAAGACGTGCAAGAAGCACACGTATGTGTCTGTCTCACAATATACCCTTGAGCTTTCTCACTTTACTCTAGGCCCCACAAGGTGACGCAATACAAAAAGGGCAAAGATTCGCTATTCGCCCAAGGAAAGCGTCGTTACGACCGCAAACAATCAGGTTATGGTGGTCAGACGAAACCCGTCTTCCACAAAAAGGTACGGCGGAACCGTGAAGGCTGGCATCGTTCGAGGTCGCTCACGCGGTGTCGGTTCATAGGCCAAGACGACGAAAAAGGTCGTTCTCAGACTCGAGTGCAACGTGTGCAAGTTCAAGATGCAGCTATCGTTGAAGCGGTGCAAGCAGTACGTCGTCTCTTTATGGGTGCCGTTTGAGTCACGATCTCACGCTTGCGTTCTAGCTTCGAGCTCGGTGGTGAAAAGAAGACCAAGGGTGCTGCCCTCCAATTCGTACGTGGACTCGATCTTTGCATGAGCGTTTTATGTGTGTCTGATGCCGTGATTTCAGTGAGCTGTATGTCCTCGTCGTTCCGGTTTCGTGTCTTTTTCGTTATGTATCCACCACCGCACTATGACATGCAATCTACCCATGTGGCATGCAGCTCACCCGTGTTGTACACCCTCGTGGGATAAGCGAGCTACCTGTGACGTGAGATATCGGATTCATCGTCCTCCATCCATCACTTCAAAGGAGAACAGAGTAGCTGGTTTTGTTGAGGATGTCGCTCAGATTCAATCCATGTGATCGCATCTACGATTGGGAGTGCTCACTTTCTTCCAGGTGATTTGAATACGGGCATGGCATAAGGCGTTGGGTCGTACAATATTGGTGTCCAAATGTCAGCCGATCCACTGGCTGAGGATTGACACGGAAAGGATTCGGTGTGCGTAGCGTTCTCCGGGGATTGCAATCTTTTACAAGTGCATTCTATGAATTTTGTCCAAGAGATTCGCAGTATCGCGAGTTCTCAGAATTCGCATGGACCTTGTCTTCTCGATGCCAGTGAACTTTATCACCGATCATCACTAACTATAGGTATTTTAGCTTGCCTAGCACGGCACACAGCTCGTGCTTCACCGTGAGTGTTTCCTTTTTTCATTCAAATCTCCCTAGTTTTGATGCAGTGCTATATTCTGGATTCGTCATCCAGACTCGGTCTCGAAAGATGTGACACAGCGAGATGCTGTAAATCATGTGAACAAAAGCGAAAATAGAAAGCGGTGGTCTTTCTTTTTCCCGACGGCAGCCAGGCGATCAGCGGCTCAGAAGAACGCCGCACAATCAGCACATGAATATTGTCGATGATGATCAAGAGATATCGATATCCATGATCCAGGGCGGTGCCCGGGAAGATAGCGTGCTGTGGAGCCAGCGACAATGTAAGATGACGCCGCGGCTGCTGATCAGCTGACTCGCCAAGGGGTGGATGGCGCTGACACACGACGATCATGATCGCATTAGGCTTGAGGACAAGGCATGTGCCGTCGCAGGTGTTCCTTTTGTGCGCGGATTTACCCGGATGGAGAACGGATCGCGAGTGTTGACTCTGCAAGTTGGTAACAGCCGGATTCGTCCGTATTGAATCTATGTATAGAGGTGATCGTGGATGTTGTCGCCAACTGCTATCCGTATCACTCCGAGGCGACTCAGTGAATCCCCGGTTATCCTTGGTGACGCTCGCACTGTATCAATGGACGTTTGCCCAAGGATGTTGGTTGTCGACCCTCTCCAACATGCTTGACATGAATATCGTACAAGTCGTTTGATTCAAGGGAAATTGATATTCATCAAGGTTTTTAGCCAACGATCGACATGTATATGTTATTATACTATGTATACCACGAACTTTTGCATTTCAAAGATCCACTATATCTATGATGATTAAACATATAGCTACGCTTGTTAGGATGGAACAACAAGAACACAGTAAGGAGCGCTAAAATAGGAAAAAAAAAGTGATGAGGACGGCATTATGCATCTCAAGCATACAGGGTAAGACATAGGACACGAGAAATACCGTCAATTTATTGACCCCAAATATACAGACTCAGGAAGATGTCGTCCATTGTGTGAGGCTCGGAAGGGTTCCTTTCCATTTGGAACTGGATCTGCCCGTCCCGACATCGGAACTGGAGAAGACACGACTGTATCCGTCTTCTTCTTCGCATTGGCTGGTTAGCCATTTCTGGCCTCTATTTCTGCCCCATGATGTATCTCCCCAGTCTAGTCGACCGGTTGGAGTTTCTCCAAACGGACTCCCCCGACCACTCCGAGGTGATCCGGTACCCGCCGCACGGCGGCCACTAGACGATGGGGACAACGGTCGATGGAGATGTTTTCGTAGACTTTGAATAGAATGTTGTCGTCGAGCAGGGACGAGCAACCGATCTAAATCGAGCTCCCCTTCGTCTTCTTCGTCATCGTCGTCATCGCTGTCGTCGGCCCATGTCCCATCGGGGTAGGCCTGTGCACTATACTCCATTCCCCATCCATTCGAGTAGCGTTGACGTGGTGCCATCCAGTCGTCGTTTTCTACCTTCGTTCGAGCGAGTGTTGGCACAACATCGGCATCCCGATCCTTTCCTCTTCGGCGGTTCCTTATTTTATCCTCCCTTCTCTTTCCGCTGCTTCTCACATTCGTGCGATCGTCACGAAGGCCATTGCGTACTCGTGAACTCGCACGGGACGTGGGCGTGGAACGACACATGACCCTCGTACAGGCCACTTGACCCGCGCTGGTCCTCGCCTTCATGTCCTGCACCTGTACACAAAGCAACGGCGGCTTCACGCCTCGAGTGCCTCCTCTTCCTCTCGCTTCTTGATTCGATTTGTCGGACAGTGCAGAACTCTTGTGTGTCGACGCCGTCTTTGAAGTCCTCGTGGACGCGGTGTCCGAAGTTACAGCTGCCGGGCCGCCGACCCCACTTAATAAAGCTTTGGTGACCGTTTCAATCCAGTTTCGTGGGAGTGGTGGATGTACCTGGTGTTCATTATCGTCTTCTATGGTAGCACGAGAGTGCGACTCGTAGTCAGATTCCGCAATATCACCATCATCGTTGAGGATGAACGTGTGGCGCTCGCGTCCGTGTGCATGTGACCTAAGAGAAGCTTGCGATAGCGACGGGCGTTTGAGGAGCGGCTTTATATTTGGTGCTGATGCCATATGGCGGAGGTAAGCACGTGCATTAGGTGGATTTGGCTTAGTAGGTGGCTGTCTTGCTGAGTAATTATAAAGTTGTTGATGGTGGCGGTTATTGTGGTGATGATGCGCTCTGTGAGACAAATGCGCCTGATGGGGCAGTCCCCGAGATGATTGATGAAGCTGAACGGCTTGATACGCATGTGCATGCGTGTGTTGCGACGCGTCGGCAGACAGGTCAGCACAGGTCCGGCGACGGACGCTCTCGGAGGAGCCTTTGCGTGAGAGGGAGGTCATCGATGGAACAGGTTTGGCCCTGTGATCCTTGATGTACGCAGCGCGAGCGAATGGTGAGGGTGGTGACCATGCATGTAACGCCGACTGCGTCGAGTTGTCCTCCGAAGGGGCCGTCTCGCACGATAAGCTCGAACCCCGATTCACCAACCCGGTGATATAGTCGACGACGGCGCCAACACTAGCGCGCACTGTGTTCGCCGCCCCACCATGCTTTTCTGCGGCTGATCGTGCGTTGCCGTCTATTTCGGGGGTGAAAACGCGAGTCTCTTTGTAGCCAGCTTCACGGAGAAGATCCTCCAGGCGTTCGTATGTCTTGGAGGTACCACGACGGTGAAGTGGTACCCTGCTAAGCGAGTCCGGATAGCGATTTGTCGGACGGCCTCTCTGGGGAGTCAACGGGGCGGGTGTCGCCGTTGTAAGCGTAGAGGTCGACGTAGGATGAGCTGAGGTCGCAGGGTTGTCCGATGTGGGAAGAGGGGTACGGGAGGCGGTAGACTGTTTGAGACAGGAGGTCGGTTAGTCTGCGGAGGTGCGAGACGAGTGTATACACGTACAATGTCCGTTTGACGACCAACGCCTCGTGCAGGTGCGGCAGTCATGATATCGATCCTTGCTTATGAAAAGTGAGGACAGAAGTACTGAAAGGACGCGCGCGCGAGATGGAGGAAGTCAGGACCTCCCAGCCGCCAGAGCAATGTGGAAGTAAAAGATAAGAAGGGAAGGGAGTGATGAGGACGGGATGGGTGTGGACGTGAATGTGGGATCATCCACGCGTGACACAGGCACGGCCGACTCGAGGCAGTGGCGCTTCGAGTGTCAATGTTGTCACTTGACTTCAAGTTGGACACCTCAACATAACCGTGATTTATGCTACTGTACAGCTGTCGAAGCTCTCATTTTTCTTCTGAAATGACGTGTCTCCGAGTCGGATCAGCTCGCCAATCCTGACGCTTTCTCAAAAATTATGTACAAGTCGGACCGGTGATATACGCAATGTCATCACCTTGGGAGTCTTTGACCTCTCACGCCCAGGACGTAAACACAAGGGAAAGTTACTCTTCAAGTTCATGTACGCCTCCTTGAACGCCCACGCTTGCCCGCGGTTCACGTGTCATCATAGCCGATCGTCCCTCGGTGCTCTTTCTTGAGTTGAGCCTTTTGAATGCTCATATTAGCGCCTCCACAGGTCAAAACTTGTCGACTCACATCGCAACTGGTAGGGTTGTCAGTTCATAGATAGCGTGGAATAGCAACAGGACGCACGCAACGTGTTGGTGTACAATTTACTCTTGCACAGGTGGAACGGCAACCTGACAAGCAAATGAATGTAATCACGAATAACCGCAGGATCTCTTCTCTTACGAGTACAACATAAGAGGGTTAACCAGATAGGCCGCCACCATCCCAACTTGCACGATGGTAACAAGGATCCCACGATTAAGCATGAAGAAAAACAATCTTCGGATTCGAGGTTTGGCTCTGTCAGCAATACCTGGCTGTCGGTCAATCCACCTTTACCCCGCACCGCGAACTTACTTCTTGACCCCGCCAGGTGTTGACGCAAGGATGCGGCAGAGGGTGACAGTGAGGATAATGTCACATACCGCGGCAAACGCTTATTCTAGACATGTTATAGTCTCCTCTTCGCTTAGCGAGGAAGTACATACTAAGACAGTAAAGACACTCACAACCATCGGAGCGAGTGCCAGGTTCGTCAAGAATTTCAAAAACAATGATTTTGCTATAGAGAATGAGTTCACGCCCTGGAGAAGCTAGGATGATCCATACCCAAACCAGCCCCTGTTGTGTGAGGTCATGACTCAAGTTATATCTTCCCCAACCCGTGAACGCACCTAGCCCCAAAACAGCAGTGGCGACCTGTGCGAATCCGGTTAAGCCAACGGTGCGACAGCAATAAATATTTGACAAACTGACAACCAATAACGGCAGTAGCCTCTGGAAGCGCGTCGAGACAGGGTACTGTTGCATAACTTTACGACCTGTTTAGAAGCGGCATAGCAAGTCGTCGGTTGTTTGCTCACCCAAGTGTATTCTACTAGCAAAGAAAATTTGCACGCTTGAAGAGGGTTATAGTTTAGCTACCAATAACCAGAAGCCTTATGCACATACGTTGCCGTGATGATACACGTCGTTCCAGATTCTAACCACCACGCACTGATGATTCTACATTTGAGCGCGTCATTTGAAGGTCACGGTAGGCTGGTCACTCACTCGGGGATGAAGTTCATAGCAGCATAGTTAGCATAGTTATCAAGCTACGAATATTCGAGTGTATTAGTACTGAACCGTGACAGAGGACACGGCGAACGTAAATGACAACTACTAAATGTTACTTACAAAATAGAAATACAATGTCATCGACATCAACATGACATCCAATGTGTCAAAAACCCTAGATGTGACTTCAGAACTGGTTCATCGAGCGTAGTTTAAATTTCACCTACACGACTGCGATAACCTGCCAGACATCAATATTCAATAGCATCTCATGCCTCGCGGCAACTGGAGAGGGACATCAATACTAACTAGCGCTTGGAAAGGAACCGCGTCTTTGCTCCGGACAAGATATATGTACGTCTGGACGTAGGTAGTTCCAAGAAGCCTAATCCCAGCCACACGCAGGGTTAACCGCCGTCGAGGAGCCGTGTCTCACTCACATTGTAGCCACCACGAAGCCTGTTGCTCACGTTGAACAAAACACGTTTACCAGACCAGGAGAGATTTGCTCACCCCAATACAGCGGCTCAAAAAAGTCGGCCACCGTCAACACTGCGGGCATTGATCGCGAAATCGCAGGAGGTGTGATTCACGGACGCGGGAGTTGAGATGCTCTCTGGTGACCACGATACGCCTTAGGCGGAGTCAGTGGGAAAGGAATGCGCTGATTCAGGGTTCATGCCGCAACGACAAGTACTGGTATGAAGGCGTCACCTAGACTTCAGGGACGCAAAGAATATGAATATGCACTGCCTAGATGGTGGCGGTGTTCAAGTTAGAGTACATTGTCATCTCACGGTGCATGGTGAGACTTTCTGCAATCCGCTCTTTTATGCTTGTCTGTGTGACCAGAGGCCTGAGAAAACCTTCGAAAATAGGAGGCTGGATGTGTGACTTGGAAGTTGCGCTAGAAGAGCTTGAGGAGATATTGAACTGAGCATGTACTGACTCGACAGGGTATACTTCAAGATAGGAAATGATCGCAGCTTCGGTCCTTTGCCATCCATGCCACGGTGCATGGTAAAAATTTCTCAAGTGATCATTGATGGACCTGTACTCCATCTGAATTGAATGCATTTTTATTGCTCCACCAGGAACGACGGTTGGTCCGTTGATTCAGATCGCGAATCTCCTGGGAACCCGGAGGTGCAAAGATCTACCTATATAAGGGAGGGCCCACTAGTAGTACATAGTAGTAAGTACTTAGAGGTCGACTCAATGAATTCCTTCGAAAAACGTACATCAGAAAGGGTCGCTGATCTTTTCACGCGCGTTCCTGGCGTTTCCCATGCGAACGCCGAAGTGACCGTACGGAAGCCAGTTAACCCAACCAGTGTTATCCAGGGGCCAGACTGACTGCACATACTAGTCCAGGGTGTGATACTAACACTGATACTTGTCAACGGCAGGGTCAAGAGTTACCAGTCTCACCTAGCCACCAAGGCTGAATTGGGTCGCCATATACATACTTATGGAAGATGGCAACCTGTCTCTGGTCGTCAGGACATCAAAGAGACAGCACTACAGCCGAACCTTACATGACAGATCAATGGGATCAAAACGGATGCGACTACTTGGGACTTTCCACCTGATCGCAGTGAACGAAGTTGGGCAGGCTGGACTTGTCTTGGTGTACTAGGGTAAGCCCGCATCCTATGAGAATTGTCATGCGACCCCTATGTGTCGGACCGACATGGTAGAGATAAGTGCTCATCGGTAGCTGGGCTGTCACGGTTACGTTTAGCCTTCACTTGCAGGGAGCGACAAACAAACTGCATACCATAAACTTTGAGAGATACACACAATGCTCTCTAAGACCCATCGTAAGGAAGAGGTAAGATGGATGTAAGAAGCTATCGTAAGACCCTCTGATTTGAAGGCCTGTACGCACCTGTGGTGGATTCTTTCTTGGGATGCGGCCATACATTCTCCATAGCGACCCAGCCGGAATGAAGGCTAACTTTGGCCACTAACAGTTCCCTTGCCCTCAGAATGGGCCTTTGGATCCGTGTCCAGCGGAGAGGATATCGTGGGGTATGCACCTTAGCGTATCGCAACGTCACAGTGAAGTAAACACCAAGAGCCTGGGTTTGCAGCGAATCCATGCCAGGCCGCGCGTCTCCGCACTGCCTACACAACGTAGAGTGACGTGAACCTATCCGTAGACGATGGGAAGCGAAAAAGGGGAGAACCAGCGCACTTGGCAGTCTTGTTTCCCTGCTCGCACAGGACCTGTGACACTTTTAAAGTCTCGACGCGGACTTGGATACTGGGTATGCCCCAGCCCAAACGCAGTGTAGGGCAGAGAAGGAGTGAACACCGAAATCGCCCTACTAAAAGACTCGTTCGCACATGGGCCGAGAAGGTGGATGGAAAATGGGACCGCGATGATCAGCGTTTGTCAAGGTCCAAGGGTGTGGTCATGGGGCCGGCAAGCAAGTGGAGTGGGGAAAAGAGCGTCTCAGGACGGTGCGGACGAGGATCCTTCTCAAGTGGTTCCAGACGCAAGGGAATGAGACGCATGGTGTAGCATGTACAATACAGCTTTCAGACTCGGTATAAAAATCGAAATTCTTTTTGGCCTGTACACGGCCGGCCAAAAGATGGCCCTGCATTCCTTCCGTCGGAGTCGCATTCACAATGGAATATAGAAATGTCATGCGGGAGGCATACAAAACAAGATTTGTATCGCATTTTGCGATCTCATTACGGAAACCTGACCTTTCGTGCTGGCAGGACTTGTACCGCAGATCCAAAATTATTCCTCGTGTTCGCTGCCCTGAACTGGAGGACGGGGTTCACCACGGGTCTGCATTGCCATTCGTCCCTCGGTATTCCTTCGTGAGTTGAGCCTTTTGAATGCGTCCATATCAATGCGTCCACAAAGCCAAAGTTGAGTCAACTTACATCGCAACTGGTAGTGTGTCAGGCCACAAATATGTATGGAATAACGGTAAGACGTACGCAGCGTGTTGGTGTACAATTTGCTCTTGCACATGTGGAAGGGTAGCCTAAAACAGTGAATGTGATCACCAGCATCCTACCCAACGAGAACGTTTTTATTCTCTTACGAGTACATCTCAAAAGGGCTAGAGATATAGGCTGCCAGCGTACCAATCTGCACGATGGTAACGAGAATACCACGAGTCAGTAGGAAGAAGAATAACTTCCGGATCCAAGTTCTGGCCCTTTCAGAGACATAAAATTATCAGAGTATTATTCTTAAACATACCGCATACTCACTTCTTGACTCCACCAGGTGTTGAGGCAAGGATGCAGCAGAGGGTGACGGTCGCGATCACGTCAGACACTGCGGCAAACGCTTCTTCCATACATGTCGCCACCTTTCCTTTTCGCTAAGTGAGGGATCACTAAGACAACAAGAACACTTACAATCATCGGCGGCGCCGTTGTGTCCGCCATTAAGTGCAACAACAACATTTTTGCTATCAAGCCAAGATGAGTTCAACACTCTGATAAAGCGAGTATGGTGATGCATACCCAAACCAGCACCTATTGCGTCGGGTAGTGGTTCAAATATTACATCTCCCCCCAACTCGCACACGCACCCAGAGCAACAATGGCAGTGGCAGACTGTACGGATCCAGTTAGTTCCTGAGTACAGAAGATACGGATTTAGAAGAACTGACGACCGACAATGGCAACGACCTCTGCCAGTGCGTCGGGACAGGGTACTGTCGTATAACTTCATGACTTGTTTAGAGATGGCATGGCAAGTCGTTGATCGCCACTCACTCAAGTATATTCTACTAGCGAAGAAAATTTGCACGCTTGAAAGTAACTATAGTTTAGCTACTGAATGTTCCGAAGTTGCATCCACGTACATTGCAGTGATGATGCATATCGCTCCAGTTTCTAACCAGAGCACACTAGTAGCACCTCGGTAGTTGATCATCGGGTTGGTTGGCAGTACGTTGACCACTCACGTCGGGATGATCCAGAGAACGGAGTAGTCACCAAAGTTTGTCAGCTAGGATTTTCCGAGCGTCAGAGCATCGAAGAGGCTCCCGGACGATGTAAATGTTACTCACAAAATAATAAAAGATTGTCATTGCTGTCAACACAGTTTCTGACGTGTCAATAGCTCTGGGGGTGGGTTAGAACTAGGTACACTGAGTGTACTTCAGATCTTACTTACACGACTGCAATAACCTGCCAGACAGCAATATTTGACACTGTTAGATATGGCGAGTCCGGCGCGGTTTTAATACGAACCAGTGCTCGGAACAGTGGTGAATCTTGGTTCCGATTAAGATAGATAAATGCTTGGATGTAGGTCGTCCCAAGAAGCCTAATCCCGACGAGAGGAGATGGTTAATGTCGCCGGAGAACAGCACTACACTTACATTGTAGTTGGAACGAAGCCTGTTCCTCATCAAGTTCAATACAATCTGCTTATGAGACACTAAAAGTATTCCTCACCCCAATACAGTGGTGCATAGTACGTGGGCAGCAATAGCGATGCCATTGGTTGCAAGATTCTAGGAGAGGAGAGGAGAGATTTACAAACGTGCAAGAGATCAGCGCATTTTTATAGATGGGTCTGTAAAAGTCTATGGTGTAGCGCTCTATGCCAGTTGGGTGATCAAGGTAGGGGCCGTGGTCAGTGGGAACCACATACATACCTAAGGTTCAACGTTCAGCATCCGCCAGTCATAGGGTCTTTAATTCAGGGACACGTACTGTCTAGATATAGACTGCATTATTTGCGCGCATTGTCACAACTTACGTTTGGTGATATTTTCTGCAATCATGGCAATCATCCCGCTTCAGCCGCCAGAGTGGACTACTTGAGAGAACGTACCGAGTGGGTTAGAAAACACCCGACATGTCAATATGCGACTTGGGAGTCAAAGATCTGAAGTGAGACAGCATGGATTCAGAATCTGAGTATGGGGTTTGGAATCCGCAGCATGTCTGAGTGTGTCCATGGCTGTGGCGGTCCTTTGTAAAGTACCTAAGAATTCCTGAGTGTATTTCCGGGTCATGAATCTGAGTGAATGCGGTCTATTGGACCATCCATTTTGTGGATACCGTGTCACACGACTCACATCATGCTCCGAGATACCTTCAAGAGTATTCCACCAGGTAGGTGGGATTCAGAGTATTGATTGTGGACTCGGATCTCCTGGGAGCGTCGACTTTGTCAGTGGAGGGGCCTGGATCCAGATCTAGTACATACATAAGCGAGAGAAAAAAATGGAAGCTGCTTAGAAGTGCGCATGAGAAAACCTTGGCCACTGAATCTTTCCGCAGTAAAGGCTTGTCCTAGCGTCGAAGCTAGGTAGAAACCAGCCAACTTGGTGGTTTGAACAAAAGAAAATGAAGGTGTAGCTTTGGAACGTAATGCTCCAGGACGGCTCCTTGAGAATTAGATTGTGTTCACCAAGCAACTAAGTTATTTGGCTGCGGCGGCTACTCGGGCCTGACTCAGGTCAACTTCAGCTTGAACTACCAGACTGTGAGTACACCTACCTAACAACTAAGGCACTCGGCGGCTGCGGCGGCCCAATGACTGACGCTTCATTCCAGGTCGAATTCCAAACGAGTATGGTACACAAGGCAAAAATGTGATCCCGCGATCATTGTGAGCCACAGGGAAATCAAATGAACTGCACCCTAGTACCCACCAATACAAATAAGAAGGCGTCGCCACCTATTCAATGACTATGCTGACCTGCCCTGGTCGTCAAGATGTGAAGACCCGAACTTCATTCATAGAACAGCAATTGAAACAACCAGGTATCTGGCTCCAGTGACACGGTTCGCGTGCCATTTGAGAAGCTAACCTCGGGCAATGAAGGCGTAAGCATGAACCTGAATAAACTAGCACTGACTACCAGTCGTTGATGTATGTTGGGCAAGCAAACTGTTCCGAGTCGGACTCCGGTGGAGTGACACTGGAGTCACGCGCCGTCGTGTGACTCCGAACTGAGTCGGATCAGATATCTTCACCGTGACGTTGCAATCTTCACGCCGAGTCACTTGTTGCACATCCGAATGAAAGTCGGTCTCAACATTTGCACCCGACGTGACCTAGATATATGCCCGGGTCAGTCGCAAACTCCTCTGCACGTTATCCACGCCGCGTCACTGGCCTAAATTACCTCGGTGCCGTCCCCAGACTCAACACTGGCAGCTACAGCCAACCACGTTTCCTGGAAGTTATTCCAGGTCTTACTTTGTCAAGTCGAGGATGTGCGTTGTGCGACACCTCATCCAAATCAGCCAGGCTGGACCAACTACTAGTCACAGGATGGAATATAAGACATAGTTTGCGCCTATTCCCCCAGGCCCCGTTTCCAGTCTGACGACCGTATGTTGGAATTGAGAAAATGCCGTTGACCAGAGTCGCGATCATTGTACTCTTTGTATCTTGCGCTCTGAACTCCAATCACCGATCGGCCATTGCTGCCGCAGCCTCACATATTCCAGTGAGTAACTCAGCTGACCGAGCGAGCTGTTATGTTGACGTTCGAACAGGTACGATAATAGCTGTCAAGTTGATTTCCGCGACTGCCCAACCACCAAGTACTAGTGCTTAGTGGTCATGTGCTTAGATCTAGCTTTTTCGAACTCATCCGCTGAACTCGCAGATCCAGTATATGTGTCTGGTCAGAAAGCGGAAATTATGCAAGACTTCGGACGGGGTGCAGCTCACTCTCTGACTTGACGACCCCCCCCCCGCGGATATCCAGCATGGATTGAAGAGATATCATGTGCTCTATGGTTGTGTCCAGCCGGGAGTTCGTTGGATTTTATTTTGACGAAGTCTCATCTGGCAACGCCGACTGACCGCTTTGTCGTGATACGATAAGTCGCTGATGGGATTGTCGGTCCGCGCCTTAATTTCAAACGCAGTCAGTGTTCCCACCTGTCTTCGGCCGATCCTTACTAGTGGGCGCAAGCCACTTGCCAAAAAAGAGCCAAGATGCAATATCTTCAAGTCTTCGGCGTGCTTCGCGTCCTCACGGTCAATCCAACGTGCAAACGGTGAACAACAAGCACATCCGATTTGTCTCCGAAGCCTCCGCTACTCCAAGTTGACGCCCCAACCACACAATTTCCCTCCTACCATGGCCAAGTTCTACGACGAAATACCTGAATGGCTCTTTGAATGGATCCAGAAGCAGCACATTTTCTGGGTTGCCTCAGCTCCTCTCAGTACCCAGGGCCATATCAACGTCTCACCAAAAGGGACTGCAGACTGCTTCCATGTGGTCAATTCAAAGCAAGTCTGGTATGAGGATCTGTCTGGGAGTGGTGCGATATGTTATCTATAAAAATTAGCTGACGGAGGTTAAGTAGCTGATGTTACTGTTTATCTTATGTGGCCTTCAGGGATAGAGACCATTTCCCATATCCGGGAAAATGGTCGCATTACTGTTATGTTTTCCGCCTTCGAAGGCCCACCAAGGATCCTGAGGCTCTTTGGTGTTGGTAAGTTCCTCCTGCAGTGTTGCTATGGTTTGGTCACAGTTTACTGAATAACGTTGGAGGTACTGTGCATGAATACGGAAGCCCGGAATACAACGCACTTATCCCTGCAGAAACCCGAAAGCCCGGCTCGCGTGCTGCTATTGTTGTCGATGTCTATCAAGTTAGCACGGTACGTACTCCACCTGCAGTATAACCTGTAGGGCTCAAGGTGGTTTCTTATCATGGCACATTTACTATGATTACATAGTCCTGCGGTTATGCAGTTCCGCTTTACGACTTCGTGACACATCGTACACAACTCCTCAGGTTTTTTGACAAAGTGGAAAAGGGCGATCGATCGCTCGCCGCTTCGAAGGACCGAGAGCAACCCGAACAACAGATCACCCCTCCATGTGATACCAACGACAACAAACAAAAAGGCGCCGCTCCACCTCGGTCGCTTCGTGCATACTGGCTCCTGAAAAACATGCACTCCTTGGACGGCCTGCCGGGCTTAGCCACAGCTCCAGCCGCCATTCTTAGCATGACTCCTCAAAGCCGTTTCGATGACCTTCGGCCGACGATGCGTCAGAACAAAGGGGTGGCGGATGAACCCAAGAGGTTCGTATTCAGAGATCCCATAAGTTTTGCTTCAGGTGTCATGTCTGGTGCTGTCGGTGTGCTTGCTTTGGCCGTCATTCTAGGGAAGTTGAAGATGTAAAGTATTGCATAAACAATATATGTATCGTACTCGAGGTAGAGAATATTACGAGTACCGCGAACGTCTGACAAAGGGGTAAATAAACACGACTGGTGTGTCTGCGAGTCTTTGGTCTCACCGTGTGACTGGTTATAGCATCACTGAGATAATTGAACACTGCTCGAATAAAGTCATGGACGCGGTGTATCAAGTTCCTGGTCAAGTTGGAGACTCGATACGGTCCCGTCATGGTCTGTTCACGCTGTTCAGCGTCGATGTTTCCCTTCTTCTGCCTTGGGTTTTTCTGGTTATCAAGATTCGACTCGGCGAGGGGATGTGCCATCATATGAACAGCTTCTTCAGAGATACTAGTACGCACCAGAAGGTTCCCCCAGCCCCCAGTCTTACGCAAAGAGCCAGTCGAGAGGCATGCGGAATAAATCTTCCAGAATCTGGTAATGGTTGTGACCATGGTACCCGCGAAGGGTCAAGCTTGTCGTATATGATCTCCACTTCCAATCATGGACTATCCAGAATGTCCGATAATCGGAATACTGATCGTGACCATCCTTCCGCTGATCGATCGATCATCCTGAGACACCATCAAGTCAACCAAAGTACTGGCTCTGATAAGACGATTCTTCAGTTCGCACTGCTAGGAGTTGTTCCTAATGGCTGTGATAACTGTTGGTTCTATAACCATGAGTAAATTCCAATGCCGATTCTCGATAGAATTGACAAGGTGTGTGAAGCAACAACCAAAGCCCAGGTAAGGATCTGATGGAACGCTCGGAAAACAAGACCCACTTGGAGTCCTTGTCGTCGTTAGCGAGTGCTTTGCTTGCACGTGACTGTTACGCGACGCGCTCTTTAAGAAAGTTCCCACGACCGGCCTTCTATTCCAAAGCTTGTCGTGTTTCACGTTTAGTAGTATTTTGGTTGGCTGCCTCGAGCCATCGTCGTCGTCGTCGTCCCTCAAGAAAACACCGTCCAGAACGATCCGACGTCTGTAGCCTCTCCGATACATAGCGTATACAACGTTTTTTCTTTCTTCGGCCACCTCACGAGTCCTCGCCTTGCTTTATATCTCCCTCATATCACCATCAGTCTTATTGCTGTCCAATACAAGGTGATTCTACATGCTCTTGCTGCCCTGTCGTCGCTCTTGTCACGGCCTTGTTGTTCACAACTTTGTGTATATTCCAGGTACCAACGGTTGCCATGCATAAGAACTCCATCTCCGTCCCTGTAGTTCCCGCATCTGCCCCCAC
Source organism: Harrya chromipes (assembly GCA_038091155.1). NCBI lineage: Eukaryota > Fungi > Basidiomycota > Agaricomycetes > Boletales > Boletaceae > Harrya > Harrya chromipes. The sequence continues at coordinate 146,486 of JBBPNX010000001.1, forward strand.
TTCTCCTGCTGCCTCCCGTCTTCATCACATGGAACGTGCTTTCGGGTTTCCTCTCACTCCTCAGCGCATAATCCGCCCCCAAAAGACCCTATATCGGTCACCGGCTACGCCAGCAAGCACCACTTCCACACCTCATACGCCCCTCAGTCTCCGTTCTTTCTCAACGAATTCAAGTTCAACAGTCAATACACCGGATTCTGCAGCAAGCTTTAAGCAATTTCCAGTCATTCATTTACCTGAAAATGAGACAGCTGCTCAGTTAGTCGACAAGGGTTTAGCAGATATCGCCGCAAATTGGCGCTCGCGTGCTAATGAAAATGGTATCAAGGTAGCTACTGCAGACGAGTCAAGCTTTGGTGATGACGAGGGTGCGTATATGCGTCCCTTTCATCAATTCGATCGACTTACGATTCCTTTTCCCATCTGTATGTTGATTTGGGCCGTTTTGCGACGTTTAATTGCTTTTTTGGCAATATATCTCTTTTTTTTAACGCATATACCCACATTCCCAGCTAGCGATCGTACACACTCTGATGCAAGTCCGACGTGCTTTGGAAATGAAGAATGTTAGTCATTGCCAAGAATCTCCCAATTCGAGCACCCTCTGATTATCCGTCATACAGCTTTGCTTTCCGCTGCTTTTATTCCGAATCACCGCCGATCTCGTACACAGTCGAGTGTTCAACCGAAATGCCCGTCGGCTTCCCCTCTTGTACACAGGATACCGGCAAGGCGGGCTCTCGGGATCTTGAATACACCGCCACCTAAACCTACAAACTCTAGCCAATTGAAATTTAAAGGTAGTCTGACGGATCCCGCACACACACGCCGCCGCCCCTCCATTGGGCAGGTCCGCTATTTCACCCTATAGCCCGTTAATTTTATTCTGACTCATGTATTGTTTACCTATTCTAGATATCCTCGGAGCTCTTCGACATCGATGAGAACGCTTTTGAACCGTATCCACAATCCTTTTCCTCCGCAGCTCAAACGTTGGTCCTACAAGACCCCTTCAGCGGCACTGGACTATCGACCATCGTAGAATCTGTCCCGCAGCATCTTCAAAGCTCGTATTCCGAGATGTTTAGCGTCTCCCCCACCACGTCGTCGCACACTGCCTGCTCCGTCTGTGGTTGCGCAAGTGATCGGATGGCAGTCCTCGTGCCCTGCGAGCATCTGCTTTGCTCTGCTTGCATGACGAGTGCTCTCAATATTGTGGGTGAGAAAGATATTCACTGCGCCGTCTGCAAGACGTTCGTCAATGATTTCGAATTACAAACACCCCCGGAGGACGACGCGTCAGCATTCACTGTCAACCATTGGCCTTTCCCTGCGATTCCCGATATTGCATCTTCGCCGTTACAGCAACGATCAGCTCGAGGTGAACCTGCACTCCTGCCGAGTACATTTAATGTCAATCCTCTACCATCCTTGATGAGCACCATGTCTCTCAGTAATGTTCAAACTCAAGTGCGCCACTCGTCTCCTTTTGCCATTGCCCCCCAAGTGCAAAAAGTAGAGAACGTTGTGCTTCGTATCGACAATGTTCCCTGGGTACGTTCTCCCGAAGTATGGCTACTCGCAGATCTTACGATCTATCTCCAGGATATTACCCCTCCCGCCGTCGCAGCATGGTTGAAGCATCCCATCATCCGCGTCCACATATTATTGGACCCTCGAGGGAAGACCTGCAGTCATGCCTACGTCGAGTTGTCTACAGAGGAGATTGCTAGAGCGGCCCTTCGATCGGTCCAAAATTCGGTGCTTGGAAAAGGGAAACGGGCACGTGGTGTCACCGTCACCCTCAGCAGTCAGAATGAGCTTATGCATGCGGTATGTTTTTGGCTGGGGAATGACAGGAAATTCAAAAAAAAATCTACTAGCTATTCCCGTCGTGGAAGGGAGATTGGATCGGTTCTCGGCCCTCCATCTCTGGAATACGAGATGAATCGTCGTCTTTGATGTCGAAGACGGAGCTCGATTCGTTGTTGAACCTCATCCAACGGCCTGACGTAAGTTCAATTCGTTGAGCCTATCTCTGTTCGGTAACACACGTCGTTGTTTAGTCGCATTTCTTGAAAGTGCCATCCCTTCCCTTTCACCTACTTATCAGTATCCTATCCAAGTTCCCGGCGGATATCGATAGTAGGGTCTTTTGGGAGGTCAAGATTAGTGATTCGTTGTTCTGTTGGTATATCCATTGGCATCCTGGCAGCTGTTACTGACCTGCCGAACTGTGCAGATATCACACATGGTAAGCATCGGTCCTCGTTGGTTGGTACTTGTATACTAATGTATTGTCATAGCTGCGCTTGATATTCTTGGGGCACATTATCGGCAATCCATTCCTCACGAGTCTGAGCTCCTCAACGAAGTATTGGAGGTTGCTGTTAACTGCAAGGGTAAGTTCAAACAGTGGTTCACTCTGCATTTTTTTTGACCTTGCGCTTGAAAGTATTTACGGGGGAGCAAATCGAGACGTTGACAACAATCCACAAGGCATACACCTCTGCGTTTTCTGTTCCATATAACTACCCGACGATGCAACCTGCCTTGCGGGACCTGTCTTCTGCAGGGTCACCATACGGGGCGCTCGCTAGGGAATTCGGACTCCCTGAGAACATTGTCCATGCGCTTGCTCAAAGACTAAACGGACATCGCTGAGTCGATTTCTAGGAACCCACTAATAATGCTGTAGAAACTTCACGACATATCACGACAATATTTTCTGCTTTTCTGCGGTTGGCATTGACTGCCTTGTGATGATGCTTCTTGGTACCATGGACTTCATGTCGAAAGGTTCTTCTGTTGCTTTTATTTTGCACGTTGTATCGGTTTTTTCTTTATTGCTCCGTTCGCTTTCTCGAGATCCGGCACCTTGCTACGGATTTGCATATTGCATCCTCTCGTTTCGCATCATGTTCTTTTCCACTCCTTTGTAACGCCTAGCAAACGACTATACTTTATGCTTGTATCGTAGACAGGTTTCCTAGAGTCCCGTCAATGTCGGATGGAAACAATGCATGTTCTTCGGTCTATCAGAATTGAAAAGCGTTAGTGCCGATATGTTCTCGTTGCCTAACAAAAGTAGACGACCTGTCTAAGATGGCGGGCGGTTGATGAAATATGACAGTGAGCGTTCTTCCGTCTGGCATTTCTCCAGGGCATCTAGATTCAAGTGGAAAATATATGGTGGCCGTGAGCCTGCGGAAGCGCGCGAGTCCTAAACGTTCCGTCTGCTCCGTTACGAGGCGCTGTCGAGAAGCTTACCCAGTCACTCTCCTTACCGTTTGACGATGTAACCAAGCCCATTTTTTCAGCTTCGCTCCATGGCGTGTGACTTGATCCTTGCAAATGTCCTAGTTCCTGAGGTCGGTCCGACTTGGGAGCAAAGCTGTCCCTCCGCAACTGATTCATGGCTGTGGCCACCCACTTCCAAAAAGAACAAAAAAAGAGCAGACGTGCAAAGTTGGGCTAGTCTCAGGGCAGTCGACTTGTCAACGAGACGGCACCATCATACAACACAGGCGCGAAGAAGACAAGGAGAAGGGGGCTCGTCCGTTTTTGGCTAGTGACAACGGAAACCAATAGTGACTCCACTGCGTCCACGTATGGCCTGGGAGAACAGTGTTCGAACTGATGCCACGCTGGGTAAAGCGGGGAGAGCGCGTAACGAGGGTTTGGAAAGCGAACCGGATGCTCGGGTTGGACCTCCTGAACCAAGTGCACCTCGGCCATGTTACGCGAACCTAGCATTCGTAGGATCACACCCACATCGTAACCTGGGCCTAGGATCTGACGTTAGACCAGAGAAGGTGCTTGACGAGCGGCGATTGGGAACCCACTGAAATACAGCATGCCCAACGGGCCCGTTTCTTCTCCGTGACCTTCTTTACATAAACAAGACCATCAATGGCGCTCTGCATTCATTTGTCTCGAACGAACAAGGATAGGCGCAGCGGCACTTTGATAGGCGGTAGTGAAGACGACCCGGTGGACGCGGACGAAAAGAGGGCGTGTGGGCGTAAATTGCGACATGGGCGTAATCCTGGCGATTGGCGGTGCGAGCAAAGGGATGGTGAGACAGTGGGTGACGCGAAGTTCACAGCCATGTGTATAATGCCGAACAGTTCACTTACCCAGGGTAAGTTCGCAACTGCAACCTGAACCCTGTACGCCGAAGTGTCGTGTTGTTGGGATGAGGCGTTGTTCAGCGGGGTACTAAGTAATTTGATAGGGTTCAATCAAATGTGACAGTGGGTAAGTATAGTAGCCCGATCACGAACCAGGGGCATCTGTGGGGAGAAGCCGTGGCTGTGATGTCAAGGAAAGGGTCAGCATCAACTGAGTGTCAGTGGTTTCGTTGATCGGGGTGCCTGACTGCGAATCCAAACCTCAAAGTCACATTAGCATCGCAAACATAAAAAAGGCCCGAGTTACAAGCTACTATCGCAGCCTCAACCAGGCTACTATTCGGTGATATGAAAACTTGTCTTGTAGAGATGCTCATGAGGTTTTGAAGTCTTCCTTGAAATCCCGTGATGGCTCAGTGGGTAAATACTGCAGCCTTGCGTTAGATTTCTCTGATCCTTCGAGCTCCATTTCAAACGCTAGACCCTTCGGCCGGCTTCTGGTTCACTTTCTTCATAGCAAAAATAAACTTCAAGACAGCCTGCAAAGTCACGGCGTGCAAAAACGGCCCTCGTTCGCTCCATGGCATCATACCCCCTTTTCTTTCTTGAATCCGGATTGTCCTACATGGGCGGCTCGACCTTGGCATGTTCAATAGACGTCAGGGATGAACGGGAGAAGACGGGTACCATCTTTTCCGGGTCCCTACCGGCAATGAGCGCTCGGTTCGCGAAGCGTTCGACACCCTGTGACAAGGTCAGTGTATACAACCACTTCTCCTTTCTTACAACCAGAGACCGGAAACAACTCGCCAAAGACGGAAATTAAAACATCAGACAGGTCCACGTCACGGTAGGAATGGATTCAGAGAACAACGAAAAAGTAAAGTAAAGCACGAACCGCGGCCTGCGCTGTGGTGGAGACGATAACGAACCGTTTCACGAGTTGCGATTAGACCGCACTTCCAAAGAGAACACGTGGATCGTTGCTTCGAAGAGGGGTTGACCGGGAGGACGTTTGCGTCGCGCGGACATACAGGAAGAAAGGATGATGTGAGGGCGACCGCGGTCCGCGGTTGAACGTAGTCTGCACGGGTCTTACCTTTGTCCGCGCGGCAGAAGCTAATGATCCGTCGCTGTCAGCTGAGCAGTGGGCCCAGACCACGTTTCGTGTCCTGCCTGACTCGCGTATACAGTACGACACGATCACGATCGTTGTCTGATGAACCTCAGACAAGGCGACCGGAAACGGTGCGCGCAAGCGTCTGGTGATCGTCACATGGTGTTCATCGCAACCCGACGTTGTAGACACGTTTCACCTCCGCGTTTCTCGTTTATAAGAGAGGAAGGACACACAAGTCTCATTTTAGGAGCTCACGGTCCGAAGGAAACTGGCCCGACGGCCCGGGAACGAGAGGTGGCGTTGGCTTCTTTCCGCGGTATCAAGAAAGTCACCAAGGTCATGCCCGAAGAGCGGCCATGGTATTAGATGGCATCTAGGGTCTAGTTGCAACGCATCTCGGATCGCTTGTGCGTCGTCGAGAGGGACGTCGCGCTTCTCGGTTCGTGATATGTATTGTTCTGCGTCATATGCATAGGGATTGACAGGCTGAGGTAGCAGAAATATGAACTGAGATCGCACTATTGGAGGGCGCATCTGTCGTTGTGCTTGACAATTGAATATCAACCGTCGTACCTTTACTTCGGTGTCTTTGCGTCCGTGTGTCAATTTCTGCGCCAGAGAGATTCCTCCCGAAGGACGGGGCTTGGAAGTGAAGTTAGGGCACAATGAAACGGTCCCCGAGTGCGGATATCCTAAAAACTCGGGCTGTGATCCAAGTCCACGCCGATCAGTCTTTGTCCTTGTAAGTTTCCGGTCCAGTTAACTCAGTGGTTTCGGAATGACACATTGATTCGGACGCCATGCTAATCGTCGGCCTAGTATACATGGACCTTGAAGCCGCTGGAACGGGCCGTTCGAATGTATGTATACATCTCCGAGGTACTCGATCCAACAGACGAGATAGGTCATCGCTGTCACTCTCCATTATCGACTACAGTGACTGGTCATCATATATGATTGATTGATCCATCGTTCGCGGAACACCGTCTCGTATCGCAACTCACTTCGACAAAAACGGTGACGCCACATCGAGTATGACGAGCACAAACTGCAAGCTGATAACGCGAACGCCAGGCAAACGATTCAATAACCGGCGCTCCTTACGCCGTTGGTCTCACTACGCTTGTTTAATAGCCGTTGACGTCGTTCGGCGTTTTTACTACTAGACTCGCCTGTTCGCTTCACTTTTTGTCACTGTTCTGTCCCGGTCGGGCTGTGTCTTGCCATGGACATCCATCATGATGCGTAGCCGTTACCCGTAGCCCTAATGACGTGGTGGTCGGGCCGGTGCACTGGTGACCGGCGAACCCTTGGACGCGCTGGTTTGCCCAACGTTCAACGTAGGCACGTCGATGTCCAAGCCACCACACATGGTCGACAAGGTCGCGAACATGCCGTCTCTTTTTTTTTTTTTTTTTTTTGTCTGGTTTCCCATCATGTGTTACATGTTGCGAGTGACATTTGATTCCGAGCCCCTTTTGGCACGCTGTGTCGCAAGAATGCACACTGGCATGCACATGTGGACATTTGCGTCCTCGCCCTCTAACCACACCGTTTATCGTGCGGGGCGCTTGCCGCATACAGCAAGAGGTATTCTTCTTGGCCACCTTGGCCACAGACCCCCGCACCCCCATTATGCCCAAGCGTCCTATCCCATCGGATCGTCCTGTCATCCGGCGCTGGGCGCTTGTTTCCAAAACGTCATTTAGCCGTTCGCCAAGTTGGCCACGACACAGGCGTCAAGGGCGCGCTCGCTTGAAGCGACGCGGACGAGATCTGCACACGGAGCTGTGTCTACTATCCTTGGTGGAGTGCCCGTGTTACAGGTCCGAACTTCCGACCAGAGCGGTCAGGGTTTAAGGGTAGTGACTAAATGGTGGTGTTACATTGTTCCCCGCATAGGATGGGTTGGTCGTCCGATTGCCATGGACTGCGGTGCCAATCTGACATCATCACAAGGGCTATATTTAACACGAATGGCAGGCTCCTTGCGCCAGATTGACGTTTTAGTGCATCCCTATAGGGATCTATTGTTGGCTTCCATGCGCAGCGCAAGTAACCGTGTGTATACGCTCGTGTTCTGATAGGCATGATATTCTACAGCCATGACAATAGGCACGATCATGGAATAACCAGGGGTATATGTAGTGTACAGGCCCAGATAAGTAATGGAAATGGAGACGACGGATGCGTCAGAAATCCCATGATGCGGCAATGTCTTGTGCAAAGGATATGCCAATGTGTGAAAGTGAACTCCACGCCTCCTTGGAGCGGCCAAGGACCCAAGCATCGATGGCAGCACTCCAATCTTGGAGATCGTCGAGAGCACATTCGCGTGCGAAATCGTCATCGGGCGGGGATTTGAAAGGGGAATCTTCGGCAGGGGAGCATGATTCTTTCTCGTAAGCAATCGAGATAGATTGCACATGGTAGGATGCGAGGGCGTCCAAGGTCGATGAGAGATCGTCGAGAGGGATACGAGAGGCGTTGATGTGTACGTGAGAGACACGAGGTAGGGAAGAAGGGTGTGGCGAATGCGGAAGCGGAGCGAGGGCCGACCCAAGATGAAATGAATGAAGCGACGGACATGCATGAAGCCACGTTGAGCAGGCCTTTGGTTCTGATTGGGTATCTGAGGCGTACATGCTGCCAGTGAGGACGAGCTTCTGTAGGGAGGACGAATCGGGTTGGTCGATTTTTGTGTCGCAGCCGAGCCAAGTGTCGTGAATCTCGAGGGTGCGGAGGGAGGGAAGACGGAGGAGGTTTGGGAGTGAGAGATCGCTGCCAAAGCGTGGGTGTGGTGGGACATCAAAGTCGTTTGTGACCACGGGGACATTGAATGGGACGTCACACAGGTCGACGTGAATGGCTGAACGGGTGATGCGGGAGAGTGTGAGATGAGAGAGGGAGGGCAGGGACGCTGCGAGTGCGACGACGAGACGCTCTGAGCTATGCGATGGGTGAATACGTGCGGAAGAATCAAGAGAGAGAGAGAGACTTACACGGGAGCGACGTCTTCGGTGGTGCAGCAGCCAATCTCGAACGTGTGCACATGGGGGAGACGAGCAAATGCGGGGACGAATTTCTCGGGGTCGATGGGGGATGCGAGGGAGAGGGAAAGGACGGTGAGACGGGTGCAAGCTGCAAGGATAGCGAGGATGTGGTCGGAGACAGAGGCCCCTGAAGGATGCTTGATGGCGAGGGATCTGACGTATGAGCCGTAGCGGGGGGGGACGTGGCGGGCGAAGGCGAGGAGTGAGGATGTGTTAGGGAGGGTTACGTTGGCGAAGATCGCGGGGAGACACATCTCTCGGGCTGACCAGGAAGTGAGAGAAAGAGCGCGAATAGCATTTTGAGGTAAAAGATGGACGATGGCGAGGTGGAGTTCAGCGGGGAGAATATGCCAGGACATCATCATGGCGATAAAGTTTCAATCATCGGGTGGGTATTTATGATACTGCCATCGGTGAATGGATCCGATTCACAAGGACTATCTTTCCATATCCAGCATACAATTCTCACGATGTGATCCGGCCACCGCCGCGAGAATCACTCCTAAGTATTTGCAGCATCCGGAGAGATTCCGTCCGACGCGGCGCAGCAACCTCCGTGTATCCCGGCGCATATCAAGCCACGAGATCTCCATCAATAAATCAACTCGCCTACGGAGATTACGACGCGTCCATATACCCCTATATACTCTCCGATCGCTGACACACCCGTCGGGTCTTACTACATCGGACCCGCTCAATCATTCCATACGGAGGTGTCATTACAACAACAATGCTACCGATTCATTCATGTCTTGCCCCCCGCCGCCGCCGCTTTTGCGTCCTCGGCTGCTGCTACCGCCGGATTCACCTTTTTCCCGTCCTTCCAACGGATGCGGGGTGGTGGGGCGCGGTTGCGCCGCCCCTCGCGCGACCGTACACGTACAACTAATCCACGTTCAGCGACCTCACCCGCACTATCAGAACGTCCAACTCACCATGCGAGTGAATCGCGCACGAGACGCAGTACGCAATCTTGATGTACAATTTCGGAATCACGTATTCTATTGGGGCAACCAATCAACTTCAGCCAATAAGAGCGGTCGACACAGCAACGCACCAGGGTACACACTCGCTTCGCTGATATCACGCACGGCTGCGCTCTCGACCATGTTCCGCACCGTGAAGCGCTTGATCGCCTTGTCTTTGGCAACGCAGCGCGAGCAGTTGGAGCAGCGCACGAATCCGACGTGGCCACGTCCCTTTTTGTTACGGCCGCCATTTCTTCTTTTCTTGGTCTGTCGGGCACGGTGTCAGCGTTGCGGTTGGAGAATGGGGATGGCTTTGCGTGCTAGACCCATCCAAAAGTGTGTCACCACCATCCATCGCATACGGCCCTCCTTTCCTCCCGTCGGATGGGCCCCTCGCACGGAAACCTCGCCGCATTCAACATGTCAGAGACTGGGCTTACCATGGTGCAGTCCCGGTGTGTCTTGAGGGTTCGGTCGTGTCCTGGTAGCAACACCACCTCTCACCATCTCACCTCGGCATCCCCCGAATATAATTCACACGCTCTTCAAAACGACCTCGACCTGCCCTGAGCTCACCAAGCATGACACCTGAAATTGAAAACCAAGAATTATATTATAGATCCAACAGCATGACGACTTCTACTTCTTCCTCAAAACACGGTCTCGACCTCGTTCTCGTCCCTCGGGTCCACGCACTGCCGCCTCAACACCGCCTGTTCTTCGCTGTTCTTGAATACCTTGCTCAGCATAAACTTGCCGTCACACCCTATCCGGAATTCCTCTGCCCGCCCTGATCGGATATCTTGCAGATAACCGAGAATCGCGAGCCCGTCCTGTGTTCATGTCAGATCACCGAATTGTGTTTGAGATCCCCTGGACGCTACGAACCTCGACACGCAGTCGGACCCCCTCCCCGAGCGCCGTAAACAACAGATTCTCAACTTCTTCGCTCGGCCCGTCCAACACACGTGAGGCCTTGGCACACGCAAGGATAGCAGGACCTGATGACCAATGCTGTTGTAGGTACTGCGAGTTGAACGCGTCCAACGAGACTTCGGCCGGCTTCATGACGGCAACAGACTCATCGAGGACAGACTTGACCATATCCGAGTCACCGCCCACCGAAGCCACTGCAACTTGCCATGTTGATAACGAACCAGTGCGAAATCGCTCGACCGCTCACCTGCTTTTGCCAGTTCCACGACGCGTACGTGTACTTCAGGATGCTGTGGGTCCCGCGCATGCGCCCGGCGGAGCGCTTGTGTCGCTCGCAAGTACTTCTCTACAGCATGTTTCAGCTTCCTCATCAGCAAACGCGCCCATTCAAAGCACGCACTCTGCCGCATCGCCACATCAAACACGGCCACGTTGACGTCTATCCTGTCCTTTCCAAAATCTCCCAGCGACCCAAGGATGCTGCTCGCCCGCTCCAATGGATCTTCCGCCGCAACGAGTTTCAGCCCCTCTGGGTCGTCATCCTTGACCGGGGGTGGTTCGAGTCCCTTGTCTTCGGTTTGTTTCATCCGCACTAGTATCCGAAAGGTGACATGGTACTTATAGAAACGGAAAGAACGACGCCACAATTCACCCTTTTGTAAGCTCGCATCGTCATAGTCTTGCGAGATTTCGGTAGTCACTTTATGCGCCGCCTTCTTTGCCTTGTTCAGCGCTTTCTTGGATACGTCGCCAGAAGGTTCTGCCAGGGAATATCTGTTCGGAAGAAGACAATGCACGAGGGTTTGGACGCCTTACCCGGCGGATGTAGGGATTTGATCATCGAGGGATCGTCGTAGAGCTGAATCCATATCTAGCCACAAACCCGTTAGTGTAGGATACTTAAGTAAAAGAGACGCATTACTCGAGCGGTCCACACCGCAGCATGAACGTATGCCGCGTGAGAGTGGAGATTGTCTTCCCATCCCAGCATCCTGTCGACGTGTAAGATGAGTCGTGGACCGGCTTGAGGGGCGATGGGGACGCACGAGATGTAAGAACTGAGCATGCCCCTACGAATCGAATACAGGTGGAAGTCGTATTGCTCCCCACGGAAACTTTGGAATATCTCATAGGAAAGCGTCAGCGCCGGATGAGCGCATCGGACAGCGAAGCCTCTACCTTTTGGATAGAGTAGTACGTCTTGAGGGCGTGGTGGTACTTTCCCACCCGTCTGTGTGCGTCACCCAATTCGGTCAGGTAGTGCAGCGCTTGCATTTCCCAAAGGTCTAGGCCAGGGGGCACGCCCCTCTGGAAACGTGGTCAGCGTTGAGAGGATGGCATGCGCCAGCAGAAAACAGCGACTATAAATCCACCTTGGTGAACAACCCCAAGACATCGTCTGCTTCGCTGATCATCCCTGCGCGCAGACGGTATTTGCCCGACTTGGTGTTCACATACCGATCTTGTCCGTCGAGTTTCCGAGCCTCGTCCATGGCACGCACAGCCCCAAATGGGTCTCCGGCACGTTTCAACACGCGTGCCCTGGTCATGTACAGTTCAGGCAACGTCGGTGTGTGTTCGATCGCAGTCTGGAGAATCTCGAGCGATTTTTCATATTGGCCCAGAGAGGAATAGTGCTGTGCGAGAAAGTAGAGCGTCCAGAGATAGTCTGTGGGGTCCGGAGACGTTGGCGCCGGATCTTGAGAGGTCACACTCGACTGGATATCTTCGACGATCGCCTGAATTGACGCGAGCTTGAACGGATCCGTATACAGGGTTTTGAGGTCGCTAAAGATGGAGGGTATCCCTTTCTGGAATGCGTGTTCGAGGTAAGGCTTGACCAATTCCTTAAACTTTTCGCCTGGAAACGGTTTAAAGATGTGGTGTGCGATATAAACTCTGGATCACCTTTTGCGATAGTCAGTGCGAGCCGTTGGTGCGTGTTTGTCTTGGGGTGCTTGGACGAGAACTCCTCGAGGATGCCAAGGGCCTCTGCTCGCGACTCGTCAGTCAGGCTAGCTTTCATGGCATTAAATCGCATCGAAAGAGGAAAACGTTGCGCGCATTACCAAGATCGATGCCAGCGTTGGCGAGGAAACCCTTGTAATAATCTTGACTGTCGGGATTTTGGTCAATCAGCTCTCTCCACGCTTGTTCGGCCGCCTGCGTCCATTCTTCCTTTTGTGCGCTATCCGCCTCGACGGTCGACTTCAATTTTCCGAAAAGACGCGCTTTTAGGCATAGTCAGACGACTGACCGTAAGTCAATCGATCACTGCTCACCTCTAGCTTCTGCGATTGCTGGACGATCGACCAACATTCTATCCTTTGCCTTATTATCCAGAAGAGACAAGGCTTCTTGCCACTCTCCCAACTCTTCCAGTATGCGGATATGGAAGAAAACAAATTCAGCGTACTCGGGTTCACGGGTGGGGACGTTCTGGAGATACAGGGTGAGTGGGGACAGAGATATATAATGATCAGATTGTACCCGCAGGAAGGCGTCTATGTGATCCAAGTAGAGCCTTGCTTCCGCTAAATTACCGGCCAGCTTGTGCGCAAGCACGGTGCCGATCCAGTGGACACGTACGTAAGGACGCAACCGAAGCATGTGCGTGCGTGATTCGACGAGCGCATCGTATTGGCGGGTATGCGTCTGGAGAATGGATGTTTCTCGAATGATGTTGAAGTTGTCCTATAATTATCTAGGTCAATATGATGTGTGGATGCTACGCGCGTTCAGACGGTGCACCTTGTCGATCTTGAGTGCCATCGTGTACGATTTGAGGGCTTCTTCGTAGTTGTGTTCTCCCTTTTGTACGAGGGCCCAAACGTGCCAACATATATGCGATTGGAGGTCTTTACGCATGCCATCCTTGATGAGAGCTATGCCTGCGTCACGCTCACCGAGATGAACCATCACAAGACCCTTCATACACATGGTTTCTACTCGTTTGCACAAATCAGAACAAGAACAAGACAAGAGCAATGACGCATGCACCCACCGCCATGTTGAGGATATTTCTTGAGAATCTGGTCAGCAATTTTCCGTCCTTTCGAGAGCTGCTTTTGCTCGTAAGCTTGCAAGAGCTCTGAGAAAAGTTTGCGCTCCTTTTGTGCGAGTATTTGCGAGGACATGGTGGGTACTGGTCGGGGTATGTATGTATCTGTGGTAGAATGAGCTGACCAGAAAGCTGCGTGCTTGAAACAGCAAGCTTGCCTCAAGGCAGTCGACGTGAACCGAGATATGATCTAACAACCCTCGGCTGAACGGAGTTCCAACGCCAATGTCCTCAGCGATAAATGGCCTGAACCGGTCTCCACTTCCACATCGGCATGCATCGGCAAACACTCGGAGTTTTAAAATGTTGATACTCAGACAGGTTTAGGGACTGTTTGTGTATTGTCACGACGCGGTCAGACGCGTTGACCCGCCTCCAGCACCGATCACATCCCGCTCGTCATTGCTGCCAACGACCGTGACAATGGTGGCTCAGACCCGCACCGCCGGTTCGTCGTCCAAGAAGCTCACATTCAACGAGAAGATCGTCGGAAAGTCCCTCTCCACCGACACGCTCCTCAAGAAACTCAAGGAGCTCCATACCGAACTCGCCGAACTCGACCAGGAGCTCGCCGACGTCAACTCCCTCTCCTCCGTGCGCCCACAACTCATCAATACCTCTCTCCTCCTCCACAAGGACAGAGGCGTCAAGGCGTACACCGCATGCTGTCTCGCAGACATCCTCAGGCTATATGCACCGGACGCTCCTTATACCCAAAACGAACTCAAGGACATCTTTCAGTTTTTCTTCAGGCAGCTCTCCGCCGGACTCAAAGGGACGGATGCACCGTATTATAACGAGTACTTTCACCTCCTAGAATCCTTGTCGTCCGTCAAGAGCGTGGTGCTCGTGTGCGATCTTCCACATGCCGACGAACTCATGTCTGAAGTCTTTCGCGATTTCTTTGCACTCGTACGACGTGATCTTGCCAAAAAGATAGAGTTGTTCATTGCAGACATCCTCGTCGCGCTCATTGACGAGTGCCAGTCGCTTCCAAGTGATGTCTTGGATACAATCATGACGCAGTTTCTGGACAAGAACACGGTGAGTTGTCTGGTACGCTCATTACATGTCTCTCTCATGATATCCCTTAGCGCCTGGATCAGCCCGCCTACCGACTCGCCGTGCAAATATGCAATGCAACATCGGACAAGTTGCAGCGTCATGTTTGCCAATACTTTACTGACATCATCGTCACAAGGTCGCGGGACCTTGACTCGGACAGTGACTTTGATGAAATACGCACTGCACATGATCTCGTCAAGCAACTTAGCAAGTCGTGTCCTTCGTTGTTGCACAGCGTCATACCACAGCTGGAGGAAGAACTCCGTGTGGACCAAGTGCAAGTAAGACTGATCGTGACCCAAGCGCTAGGAGAGATGTTTGCGGAGAAAGGTGGCTCCGATCTCATCAAGAAGTATCCAACGACGTGGAACGTCTGGTTGATGCGCAAAAACGACAAGGTGGCGGCCGTACGCCTGAAACTCGTCGAAAGTGCCAAGGGGTTACTCTTGAACCTGCCCGAACATAGAGAGACCATCGAAGGCAAGCTCCTGTCTCGGACTTGTAGACAACAGCCTTGACGCGTTCTTGAACAGACACGCTCAACCTCAAACTACTAGACCCTGACGAGAAAGTCCGTGCTGCTGTGTGCAAAGTGTATTCTCAACTTGATTACGAAACCGCGCTTCACTGTGTTTCGGAGGCACAACTTCGCGCAGTTGGTGGTCGTGGGATGGATAAGAAACACTATGTTCGTGTGGAGGCCATGAATGCGCTCGGCAAGTTGTACAGCCTTGCATCTCCAGAGATGTATGTCCCTTTCCCGAATAGATGTCGCCGTCTGACGCGTTCGTATCCAGCGAAAATGGTGACTCGTCCGCGATTGCACATTTCGGGTGGATTCCGAACGAAATCTTGCAGATATCCAACATCACGTCCGAAGCCAAAGCTGCCGTGGAGCAAGTCATCGCCGACTATGTCCTTCCCTTACCTTTGCCTCCCACTAATTCCGCCTCTACATCAAAAAACGTCGAGGGCGACGAGGTCGCGTGGACAGATCACTTGCTCAATACTATGCAGCACCTAGATGCACGCAGTATCAACACGGTTCTGAATTTCAGCGGGATTAAAGCAAAGTACGTGAATCGAATTTCGTTTGTAGACAGCTCTGACCGATACCATGCACAGTCGCCCGACCATGTACGAACATTATCTGCACGCATGCATACAGAACAACGTAAGCCCTCATTGGATATTTCATCGTGCTTTTTCTTATCGGTGCTCATTAGGGTGGAGTGATCGACGGGAACGAGGATGCAATCATTCAACGCCTCAACAATGTGGTCAAGCAATTGTCTCGTACGTGATTTTCAGGGTTATATTCGAATTCCTAACCGGTCTTTCAGGTCAATTCCCCGATCCGCTTAAAGCAGCCGAGGACATGCATGGGTTTGCCAAGGCGAACGAGAACAGGCTTTACAAGCTACTCAAGACGTGCATGGATCCTCAGTCCGATTTAAAGAGCATCGTGAAAGCCTCGAATGAGTTCCTACGGCGCGTAGAGCAATCGCTCGAGCCCACTCTTTCGACGATGACTATCTTGCTGCGTCGTGCGACGCTGCGTATTGTTAACCAGTCGTCTGTTTCAACGCTTATCAAAAGAGTGCAAAAGTCGGCTCCGACGTCCCGGTATGCGCAACAGCTCTTGACCTTTATATCAAAACACTGTCCGATTCTCTACAAACCGCATGTCAGCGAACTCACAAAGGCGATTGCCGATGAGAGGAACGTAACCCTGGTGGAGGTTGGCATGCATGCACTCGCCGCCGTGGTGAAAGCTGACGAGTCCCAAGCGGCATTGGACAAGTATGTTTCTTTACCTCACCTTGAAGTGACTTGCTGACATGGGCATTGCGCTCGCTTGATCCGTAAGGCGAACGTTGGAACGTATAACGCGTTTTGTACTTGGAGAAAACTCTAGAATCGCCAAGTTTGCTGCCCGTTTGCTGGCTTCCCTGAAGGAGCACGAAGATGCATGTGTGGGAATCATTGAAGTACGTAGCTTTGTCCGTTCCCGATTTTGCGATCATTCATTGCTTGAAAGTCGATCGCGGAAAGGCTTCCGGAAGCTACACCAGAGGAACTTGTTGCACATATAACTGTTCTGGCACAGATGGCTCGCTTCAAGTCTGATGCATTTGAACATAGGAGTGACACTATTATGGCTTTCTTGATTAAGAAGCTCCTTATGGGTCGACGGTCCAAGGCTCCAGTGAGGACGCTCTACCTTGATCATCCTTGAATTGAGACCTGACTTGCTTCGCGATCAGGAGGATATGGACGTTGATGAAGACTGGGTGAAAGATGAAGACATGACACCAATACAGAAGGTCAGGATCCTCGCATTGAAAGTTTGTCGCAATCGTTGTCTGGCCCATGCGTCATCAGCAACTGCGATAGAGCTTGCGACGCCTGCGCTCAAGATGTTTTCGACATTACTTGAGCACTCTGGATCATTTACGCCAGATGCACCGGACAGGTTAGGTCTTCCAGGACATGTAACTCGAGCGCGAGGCTGATACATGGCGGTTAGTCTGCCGGTGAAGTCTCGCATGCGACTGCAAGCTGCCGTATCATTTTTACACCTTTTTACCGTCGAAGCATATGCAAACGCAGTAAATAGCTACTTTATATGGCTCGCGATCACGGTCCAGGTATGGGTTCTCTTTGGACTGACGTGCTTGCTGATTATGCTGTGCATCTGCTCAGGACTCTTGTTTCCATGTCCGAATGAAGTTTTTAACAAAACTTGTGTCGTTACTAACCACACGTAAACTCCCTCCACGCTTTAACGTGATACCCTTCCTCACAATTCACGATCCTGAGGCCGAGGTTCGAGATACAGTGAGTCGCAGCGAACGCTATGCAAGACTGAGCATTGAAGTTGTCTCTAGGCCATAGCCTACATATTGTTTGTCATGCGATCTATTCAACCCGCGGCGCGCGTTGAGCATCTAGAAATAATATTCATCCGTCTTCTCCATCTCCTTGCACATCATCCCGACTTTTCTACCGCACACCAAAACATGCAAGAGATGGCAAAGTAAGCTTTTGTTTGCCCTTTTGTCCGGACTCACTCATATCGCGTGTTAGATATATTGAATTCTACCTCGATTCGATTGCGAGTTCTGACAACATTGCGCTCCTCTATCACCTGGCCCTGAAAGCCAAGACCGTGCGTGACTCTGAATCACATACATATAGCGAGGTGCGAAGATTTCGCGCGAGCTTTGGACGTGTACTGAATTTGTTGTACTCGTTAGAATCTCTATACGATCTCTGAACTTGCACAAGTACTGATCAGGGCTCACGCCCAAGCTCGCTCGTGGTCCATTCAGAGTTACCCCGGTAAGATCAAACTACCCTCAGATATTTTGCGCGGGCTGCCAAGTCCAGAGGCTGTGGCCAAAGTAAGCGATACGTTCGAGCATCACACATAGAAGGTTCATATTCGCGTATAGTTGGTGAAAACACAATATCTATCCGATGAAACCATTGCTTGGCTAAAGGAGGCTAAGGGGCAGAAGCCGGCGGCGGCGACCAAGGTACACAGAAATCCAATTTCAACGTACGTTCGCGACCCGTTGATGCCTAGTGCTGTAGGAGAAAAAGCGGGAACCGAAGGAGAAGGATGGCAAGTCCCCGCCTGCCAAGCGGAAAGCTTCTCGAGTACGAGCGAACGGCGCACCAAAGTGAGTTGCTGTACGATGCGGAGCACAGGCCCGGGGTCGCTAACGTCAACTTCTTCACAGGCGTGCCAAAACGCAGAAGGCGGCGCAGTGGAACAGCGATCAGTCCGAATCAGAAGAAGAACCATCATCCGATGAGGACTCGGTTCCTGATCCATCAGAAAAGGCGACGTCCCCGAGACGCTCTAGTTCCGCGCCTAGCGAAATCGGTCAGGAGAGCAATAAAGAAGAGGATGGCGGTGAGCCACTATCAGAACGAGGGAAGAAGTTGGGTAGGAAGGCAAGAATGAAGGCACAGGTGAGTCATGTCGCTGCGCAACTCACGGTGACGGGTTTAATGCGTCGAAAAGGAAAAGATAAGCAAGCAAGTCAAGAAGAGTACGACACGCCCAAGAAAGTCTTGATCAGTGTTTCGATGCTATGGAATGTACCTGGACCTCTATTGCCTTGTATTGTTATGGTCCTTATGGATGTCTCGTTGCTGTCGTAATTTCCATGCTTTCATTTGATGTAAGTTGCACCTAGTCCCGTTAACGACGAGCTGTAAGTAAGTCACGGACACGAACGTAATTTGGTTCTGCCCCGCCGGCATCAAGGAACATCCCTGGCTTCTATCGATATGTAACTCCCTACCGCCATCTGACGTTGCAGTGCATTACTTGGCAGCAACTTCTTGAGCAACTTAGTTGCTAGAAGGTGCGCCTCCAATTTAGTAAGTCTTGTCGAATTGTCTGATGAATCAATGTCAATGTAGCGGCATATCAGGGCCTCCGCGGTCCTGCACTGATTGCAGCTTGCAAACTGACGCCGGTGACGTAGGTAATCCGGGTGAGCGATTCAGAGCTCTCTCCCCCCCTCACTGCTTTCTCATGCCAAACTCCAACTTTTTTTGTTCCTGGATCCAGTTCACCGGGTTTCTTAGGTCCCTGAGGATGAGAACATGTCGAGCGCGAGAATCTTGGACACCGTACGCTGTGTGTTCGCGTGCGATTTGCGTCTTGTTTTTGAAAGCCGACTTGGTTTCAAAGCCTGCGGCGCGCTCCCTGTCTACCCTTTCTCCAAGTGATTTTGTGTCGGCTCGTGGTTGCAGGTACAAAAGTACCGAAATCGACTGAGAACATCTCCCTTTATCGTACAGCCTTGCAAACATGCCATTTGTCCCCGATTTCTTTGGCCCGATGTACTGGGGTAAGTCTGTCGTTCTTTCTCAGAACCGTGGGCTCCGTCGACGGATGCTGACACGCCGTTGTAGGCTTCGTCATCTCCAGCTTGTGAGCGTTTTCTAGTCGATATGAATGCCCGCTCGACATGCTTCGTTCCAGTCTTGTTGGCGGCACGTTGATCCAGGGGTACATGTACTACAGCCGTAGTCGGGACACGCTCGGCCTTCAAGTCGCAGTGCGTATGATGTGCCTATCCGACGAGCAGGAATGTGTC
Source organism: Harrya chromipes (assembly GCA_038091155.1). Classification (NCBI taxonomy): domain Eukaryota; kingdom Fungi; phylum Basidiomycota; class Agaricomycetes; order Boletales; family Boletaceae; genus Harrya; species Harrya chromipes. The sequence continues at coordinate 165,945 of JBBPNX010000001.1, forward strand.
TCACTGTCGGTTGTGCGGTCTCCAGGTTGCCTTGATACTGTGAGCCCGTTCGGTTTTCAAACACAAGACGGTCGCTGAGATCTGTATCTACGACAGCCTTCTAGACGTGGGATCCACGGTGGTGATAAGTGCCACTGTGTTCCATTACTTTGTGATCATTTCGCCGTGATCTTGGTATGGGCCCCCAGTTGACGAAGTTGTTAGATCGACAACTTTGGCAATTATGATGCGTTATTTTCCATTCCATCGTGAGTTGTCTGTCAGGGAACATGGTCGTCCTTGTCGTTGACATCCTAGGACGCAGGGAATGGGTCCTCGAGGCTATACTGACTGCCATTGTGACGTGCATGTAAGTCGATGGGTGTCTCCATCTCCTTGTTGGTGCTATCTGGGTCCATGGTACATGTAGCGCCCAACTCTTTTTTGCGACGCGCATCCGAAAAAGTGCGTGGATGCCCTCATTTTACAGACACGGACAGGGATTGATTTCGGAAAAGTCATGCAAGAATACGCCATATTCGGGCGGTGGGCGGACATCATTCCGGGGATCATTGTGAGTCTCTATTCGCACATCTACAATGACTGTGTACACGATTGACCGCCTATAGACGTGCACTGCGCTTCTTTCGCTAGGTGAGCGAGTGTGCGTACTTGGCGTATCCACTGAGTTTGGTCGACATCGTCATGGCGGCATAGTGGCGTGCATTGGTAAGCATCCTGCTCTCCCATCTTACACGAGCGATCGCTGATTCCACACAGTCAAAGCGGTGATCGTAGCAACCGTGCCCGCTGAAAAACTTGGCAATACATCAATGGTCGTATGTTGGTTCACCATGTGCTGTCCTCAACCTCTCACCCATTTCAGGTCGTCAGGGCGTTCGAGGAAGGCTTCGCTGCCATTTCGGACCTCTTCGCGACCTGCACGCTTTGTTGGATCCTTGCATCCAGCCGGCAACATAGGTCAGTCCGGACTTCGAACATCACTCTTTTTCGTGGCACATTGTTCGATCTTGACTTTATAGAATGAGGTCGCCGATCCGTCGCCTATTTTTCTTCATTCTCAACCGTGGCATACTGGTGACGATCCTCCAAATTGGCACGCTCGTCGCCTTTGTGGCGAAGCCTGGCTTCATGTATTGGTAAGGCACTGGGCTGTCTTATTTTTTGGATCGCGCGCTGGATACACGCTCAGGGTGCCTTTTCACCTCTCCAAAAGTAAACTGTACACGAATACGCTGTGTGAGTGTTGCATCCCTGTATTGGTTCTGACGTCGGTTGAGATGGCGTTCTCGGTCTACCAGTGGCCATGTGAGTGATTCTCTGGACGATCGATGTGACATACGCGCCAACTGGCAAAAGGCTCAACTCTCGCTCGCGAACTGAAATACTACCGTCGCGGACGCAACATCTTGACCGACGTCTATCCGTTCAGGTCGGATAATTTCTGCTAGTGTGCGGTTGTGTGAATCCTAACATGTGCCAGGATATGTCAAGCGGAGAAGCGACAAGCCGCATGCATAGTGAGACGCCGAACCCGAGTCAGATTCGAGCATGGGAGAACGCGCAAGTGAATCAGGATGGGCGACCCGCGAGCCGAAGAAGCAAAGTTGATACCAGTACAGGTGCGGCGGAGTCGTGGACGTAGAGATCATCTACGTTCCAGTGATGCTACAAACCTTGTAATATACTGTGAGAGAGCACCACAGTCCATGGAGAATATATGTACATGTTTATTGCCGAGGACGCACAAGATGTGAATTCCATGCAAGTCGAGCTCTTACCCTTATATATGGGTAGACGATAAATAGCCGTTGTCGAGAGAAGAATCTCGTGAGGATGCAACAAGATATGACGGGATGTTGAGATTTTGTTACCCGATGCGCATCATACTTCTATGAGAGCAAAAGGATTAGATGGCATGCCGACAAACGCTGCGCCATACATCTACCTCTTGAGACGTTACCACGACGAGTACAAACTTTCGATTGGCATCCGTCACTAGAGCGTCGTCAGTCCGAAGGAGGGGTTGAGAACATCAGGAATGGCACACCCAACGCGAAGATGTTGTTATGTAGAAACTCGGCCAACTCAGCAAGGGGAGTGTCTGGCGTGATAATGGTATACTGATGCGACTCGTTACGCTGAAATTTGGACATGTATTTCTTCACGGAATCGTTGTGGATGGGGGGAGCCGAAGAAGTTGACAGTTCCTGAAGGAACCGATCGCGAAGAACATACCGGGTTTGCAGATCCTGCTTGCCACTTGGCCTTCAGTGCGGCGGCGTCGACATAACCAAGTGGCCGCCTATTCCTGCTGAGCGGAAGAAGTTAGGTTCTCAATCGATGTTGTGCGAAACAACTTGAAAGTATAATTACGGTATGTGAGAAAAATCTCGTTCGTACGCGAGTTCGATGGCACAGTTGGAGGTCCTGGAGGGTGTTGATTGCTAACGGGTTCCGATGTCGGATATAATTATGCACACCGCCCCTCTGAATATGAAAGCATTGAGACGCTGGAGGATATTGGCAAGCTGAGTTGCGCTTACTACCATCTCAGTCGGCTTTGCACGTGAAGGAAGTTGCACCCTGGTTTAGGGGAGAAAATCCCGTTCTTGACATGTTCGCGTGCATGCCACTGGAATTCCTTTGATATGTTCGACGCTCCGAGTTTACCTTGAACTCAGACACAGCAAACCAGCAGATAAAGTGGACTGTGACGCGACGCGTCGAGACTGACTTGGTCGCCACGTGGGTGAGTTCATGCAAATAGCAACAAGCATGAAAGCAGGTTCAACCACTTTGTACAGTCCCTGACTTGAGCACCGTCCAGCAACATGGGTGAACGAGCTTGAATTTCGGATGATTCAGCTGCTCCAATACATAGGCTCCAAGAGTCACTGATAAACCGGCATCGTGGAAGGGCACTTCGTACCAACACTCAGAGACACGAACAGCAGAGCGTGAACGGGGCGTAAAATTGATGGGAACAAAAGGGCGAGAGCAGCCGCCCTTATATGTGTACAGAGTAGCTATCACGTGGAAGGATGTGCCGGTGTGTCTTACACATCCGAGTCGCTGCAGGAAGAGGCGCGTATCTTGCTTGCTCTACATCAGCGTTCGTGTAGCTCACTGCTAGGAAAGATCACACATAGACCCGCTTCTGCATTGAAGGAACTGCTTGAAAACGCCCTGGATGCCGGCGCTACATCCATTCGCATTACCGTCAAAGACGGTGGAATGAAGTTGCTCCAGATTCAGGACAATGGTTGCGGTATAGTATCGCGTGCGTCGGCATGTCTCATACAATTTCTGTCCACGCACGCGTCTCACCCCTTGGCAGAAAACAGATCTGCCCATTCTTGTTGAGTGGTTCACGACTTCGAAAATCAAATCTTTCTCTGATTTGTCTCGACTAACGACCTATGGTTTTCGCGGTGAAGCTTTGGCATCGATATCCCATGTGGCCCACATGTCCATCATGACCAAAACTAAGACGGACACCTGCGCCTGGAAGAAAGTGCTTAATAGCATCATCGAGTGTCAAGTCAACATTCTCACGCAGAGCATGCTACTCCGAAGGCGTCATGGTTCCCCCGAAAGCAGGTCAGACACCTGACCCTAAACCTTGCGCCGGAAATGACGGAACTACCATCGTTGTATGCTCAATCCCTTGTTTGGTCCGTGTGCGATCGTTTCTCAACGAATCAGATTGAGGACATGTTTTACAATACCCCTACTCGCTTGTCGGCCCTACGGAGCTCTTCCGAGGAGTACGCGAGAATCCTCGATGTTGTGACCAAATATGCGGTCCATAATCCAAAGGTAGCATTCCTATGCAAAAAGGTATGTATTGATTCGATAACGAGTTCTTTGCTTGTTCATCACGCCCATCAGGCTGGATCTAGCACCCCAGAACTCTCAACGTCCTCGACATCTAGGACCAAGCGATCCGTTTGTATATGGTCATGCTATAGGGAAAGAACTTCTCCATGTTGAGGTCTCTTCACCCTCCACTAAGGGGGCGTCACGGTCTAGTGATGCTGATGACTCTGAAAAGTGGTCCGCAGAGGCCTATTGCACGAGTCCGAACTATCAAGCGAAGAAGACTGTCTTCCTATTTTTCATCAATCATGAGTCGACCTTGTGCGGTGTCGAGTGGTCACACAGACGTTCAGATTTAATGCATGTTCGTGACTCGTTGATGCCCTGTACTGTAGGAGAAAAACGGGAACTGAAGAAGGAAGGATGGCAAGTCCCCGCTTGCCAAGTGGAAAGCTTCTCGAGTACGAGCAAACGGTGCACCAAAGTGAGTTGCTGTACGATGCGGAGCACAAGGCCCGGGGTTGCTGACGTCAACTTCTTCACAGGCGTGCCAAAACGCAGAAGGCGGCGCAGTGGAACAGCGATCAGTCCGAATCAGAAGAACCATCATCCGATGAGGACTCGGTTCCTGATCCATCAGAAGAGGCGGCGTCCCGAGACGCTCTAGTTCCGCGCCTAGCGAAACCGGTCAGGAGAGCAGTAAAGAAGAGGATGGCGGTGAGCCGCTATCAGAACGAGGGAAGAAGTTGGGTAGGAAGACAAGAATGAAGGCACAGGTGCGTCATGTCGCTGCGCAACGAGTCACGGTGACGGGTTTAATGCGTCGAAAAGGAAAAGATAAGCAAGCAAGTCAAGAAGAGTACGACACGCCCGAGAAAGTCTCGATGTGCTTCGACGCTATGGAATGTACATGGGCCTCTATTGCCCTGTATTGTTATGGATGAGTCTCGTTGCTGTCGTAATTCCCATGCTTTCATTTGATGTAAGTTGGACGTAGTCTCGCTAACGACGAACTGTAAGTAAGTTATGGACACGAACGTAATTTGGTTCTGCCCCCGCTGCATCAAGGAACATTCCTGGCTTCTATCGATATCTAACTCCCTACCATTGCAGCGTATTACTTTGCAGCAACTTTGTTGCTAGCTAAAGGTGCGCCTCCAATTTAGCAAGTCTTCTCGACTTGCCTAGTCAATGTACCAATTTGTGGTGTAGCGGCGGCATATTAGGACGCTCTCTGCGGCCCTGCACTGATTGCAGCTTGCAGACTGACGCCGGTGGCGTAGGTGATTCCAGGTGGGCGATCCAGAGCTCTTCCCCACTACTTTCTCATGCCAACCTCCAACTTTGTTCCTGGAGCCAGTTCACCGGGTTTCTTAGGTCCCTGAGGATGAGAACATGGAGCGCGAGAATCTTAGACACCGTACGTTGCGTGTTCACGTGCGACTCGCGTCTGGTTTTTGAAAGTCGACTAGCATCACATCCCTTGGTTGTCTTCCAGGAAGTCAAAGCCTGTGCCGCGCTCCCTGTCTACCTTTTTTCCGAGTGATTTTGTGTCGGTTCGTGCTTACAGGTACAAAGGTATCGAGGTCGACTGAGACAGCTCGCTTTATCGCACAGACTCGGGGTACACGTCAAGTTGGCCTTGAAAACATGTTTGTCGCCGATTTCTTTGGCCCGATGTACTGGGGTAAGTCTGTCATTCTTTTTCGGAACCGTGGACTCTGTCGACGGATGCTGACACGCCGTTGTAGGCTTCGTCATCTCCAGCTTGTGAGCGTTTTCTGGTCGTTATGGATGCCCGCTTAACATGCGTCGTCGTTCCAGTCTTGTTGGCGGCACGTTGATCCAGGGGTACGTGTACTACAGCCGTAGTCGGGACACGGCCGGCCTTCAACTCGCGGTGCGTATGATGTGCCTATCCGACGAGCAGGAATGTGTCTCACTGTCGGTTTTGCGGTCTCCAGGTTGCCTTGATGCTGTGGGTCCGTTCGGTTTTCAAACACAAGACGGTCGCTGAGATCTGTATCTGTGACAGCCTTCTAGACGTGGCATCCACGGCGGTGATCGGTGCCACCGTGTTCCATTACTTTGTGATTATGTCGTCGTCGCGATCTTGGTATGAGCCCCCAGTTGACGAAGTTGTTAGATCGGCAACTTTGGCAATTATGCTGCGTTTCTTTCCATTCCACTGTGAGCTGTCCGTCAGGGAACGTGGTCGTCCTTGTCGTTGACATCCTAGGACGCAGGGAATGGGTCCTCGAGGCTATGCTGACCGCCACTGTGACGTGCATGTAAGTCGATGGATGTCTCGATCTCCTTGCTGTTTCTAACTGGATCCATGGTGCATGTAGCGCCCAACTCTTTTTTGCGACACGCATCCGAAAAAGTGCGTGGATGCCATTATTTTGCAGAGACGGACAGGGATTGATTTCGGAAAAGTCATGCAAGAATACGCTGTATTCGGGCGGTGGGAGTACATCATTCCGGGGATCATTGTGAGTCTCTATTCGCACATCTACGATGACTGTGCATGATTGACCGTCTATAGACGTGCACCGCACTTCTTTCGCTCGGTGAGTGAGTGTGCGTACTTGACGCATCCACTAAGTTTGGTCGACATCGTCATGGCGGCATAGTGGCGTGCATTGGTGAGCATCCTGCTCTCCCATCTACACGAGCGATCGCTAATTCCGCGCAGTCAAAACGGTGATTATAGGAACCGTGTCCCCTGCAGAACTTGGCGATACACCAATGGTCGTATGTTGGTTCACCATGTGCCGCCCTCAACCTCTCACCCAATTCAGATCGCCACGTCGTTCGAGGAAGGTTTCGCTGCCATTTCGGACCTCTTCGCGACCTGCACGCTTTGTTTGATCTTGTCATCCAGCCGGGAACGTAGGTCAGTCCGGACTTCGAACATCACTCTTTTTCGTGGCACGTTGTTCGATCTTGACTTTATAGAATGAGGTCGCCGATCCGTCGCCTATTTTTCTTCATTCTCAACCGCGGCATACTGGTGACGATCCTCCAAATTGGCATGCTCATCGCTTTTGTGGCGAAGCCTGGCTTCATGTATTGGTAAGGCACTGGGCTGTCTTATTTTTTGGATCGCGCGCTGGATACACGCTCAGGGTGCCTTTTCACCTCTCCAAAAGTAAACTGTACGCGAATACGCTGCGTGAGTGTTGCATCCCTGTGGTTCTGACGCCTCGGTTGATATGGCGTTCTCGGTCTGCTAGTGGCCATGTGAGTGATTTTCTGGACGATCGATGTGTCATACGTGCCAACTGGCAAAAGGCTCAACTCTCGCTCGCGACCTGAAAGTCTTCCGTCGCGGACGCAACACCCCGGCCGATTCGTTCAGGTCAGATGATATCTGCTAGTGGTGCAGTTGTGCGAAACCTAACATGTGCCAGGATATGTCAAGCGGAGAAGCGACAAGCCGCGTGCATAGTGAGACGCCGAACCCGAGTCAGATTCAAGCATGGGAGGACGCGCATGTGGATCAGGGTGGGCGACCCGACGGGCCGAAGAAGCAAAGTTGATACGGGTGCGGCGGAGTCGTGGACGTAGAGATCATCCGCGTTCCAGTGATGCGACAAGCCTTGTAATATACTGTGAGAGAGCATGGAGGATATATGTACATGTTTATCGCCAAGGAAGGCGTTGTACACAGACAAGATGCAAGTCGAGCTATTACCCTTATATATATGGGTAGACGATAAATAGCCGTGATGTCGAGAGATGAATCTCGTGAGGCATGCAGCAAGATATGACGGGACGACAAGATTTTGTTACCCGACGCGCATCATGTACCCCGGCGGGAGACAAATTGCTGTGTGAAAAAAAGATCAGATGGCATGCCGACAAACGCTGCGCCATACATCTACCTCCAAGTCCTGAGACGTTGCCACGGCGAGTACAAACTTTCGATCGGCATCCGTCACTAGAACGTCGTGAGTCTGGAGGGTTGGGAACATCAAGGATGGCGCACCCAACGCGAAGATGTTGTTATGCAGAAACTCGGCCAACTCAGCAAGGGGAGTGTCTGGCGTGATGATGGTATACGGATGCGACTCGTTACGCTGAAACTTGGACATGTATTTCTTTACGGAATCGTTCTAGATGGAGAGAGCCGAAGAAGAAATCCACAGTTGCGGAAGAAGGAGCGGATCGAACGAAGAACATACCGGGTTTGCAGATCCTGCTTGCCATTTGGCTTTCAGCGCGGGGGCGTCGACATAACCAAGTGGTCGCCTATTCCTGTCGAGCACCCTGAGGGAAGAGGGTAGGTTCTCAATCGACGTTGTACGAAACAAAGTATAATCACGGTATGTGAGAAAAATCGCGCTCGTAAGCGAGTTCGATGGCACGCGAGATGGATTCGTCGGCTGGAAGTGAGAACGCTGGGGGTAGTTGGAGGTCCTGGAGGGTGTTTATTGAGAATTAGTTTCGGGTATATGGAGACTGTGCACACCTCTACGACCGCCCCTCTGAACTTGTCGTCTGGAAGCATTGAGACGCTTGTGTATAGAAGCTGAGTTGCGATGTTGATCGGATCCGAGTACCACGTGATCTTACTTTGACCACCGTGATCTCAGTCGTGTCTTTGTACACCCGCGTGAGTCAGAGAGTTGGACACACTCAATTGATACATGTTCGCGTGCATGCCACTGAGTGCTGTTTTCGATATGGAGTCCGACGCTCCAGCTTGAACTCAGAAACAGGTCGAGAAAACCAGCAAATGAAGTGAAAATGGGTCAGCGTGACGCGTCGAGACTCGAACCTGACTTGGACTTTGTACAATCCCTGACTTGAGCACCGTCCAGCAACATGGCTGAACGAGCTTCAAATGATTCGCAACCACCGGGTCCTGCTCCAATACAAAGGCTCCACGAGTCACTCATAAACCGCATCGCTGCAGGGGAGGCGCGTATCTTGCTTGCTCTAGCATCAGCGTTCGTGTAGCTCACTGCGAGGAAAGATCATACACAGACCCGCTTCTGCATTGAAGGAACTGCTTGAAAACGCCCTGGATGCCAGCGCTACATCCATTCGCATTACCGTCAAAGACGGCGGAATGAAGTTGCTCCAGATTCAGGACAATGGTTGCGGTATACGCGTGCGTCGGCTCGTCTCATACAATTTCTGTCCACGCGTCTCACCTTTTGGCAGAAAACAGATCTGCCCATTCTTGCTGAGCGGTTTACGACTTCGAAAATCAAATCTTTCTCTGATTTGTCTCGACTAACGACATATGGTTTTCGCGGTGAAGCTTTGGCATCGATATCCCATGTGGCCCACATGTCCGTCATGACCAAAACTAAGACTGACACCTGCGCCTGGAAGTAAGTGCTTAATAGCATCATCGAGTGTCAAGTCAACATTCTCACGCAGAGCATGCTACTCCGAAGGTGTCATGGTTCCCCCAAAGGCAGGTCAGACACCTGACCCTAAACCTTGCGCCGGAAATGACGGAACTACCATCGTTGTATGCTCAATCCCTTGTTTGGTCCATGTACGATCGTTTCTCAACGAATCAGATTGAGGACATGTTTTACAATACCCCTACTCGCTTGTCGGCCCTACGGAGCTCTTCCGAGGAGTACGCGAGAATCCTCGATGTTGTGACCAAATATGCGGTCCATAATCCAAAGGTAGCATTCCTATGCAAAAAGGTATGTATTGATTCGATAACGAGTTCTTTGCTTGTTCATCACGCCCATCAGGCTGGATCTAGCACCCCAGAACTCTCAACATCCTCGACATCCATCGACCAAGCGATCCGTTTATTATATGGTCATGCCATAGGGAAAGAACTTCTCCACGTTGAGGTCTCTTCACCCTCCACTAAGGGGGCATCACGGTCTAGTGACGCTGATGACTCTGAAAAGTGGTCCGCAGAGGCCTATTGCACGAGTCCGAACTATCAAGCGAAGAAGACTGTCTTCCTACTTTTCATCAATCGTGAGTCGACCTTGGTGGGTCAATGTCGAGTAGCTCGATTGCTCATGATGTCAGACCGTCTTGTCGAGTCGTCTAGCATAAAACGAGCAATCGAAAGTGTATACAGTGCGGTGCTCCCCAAAGGTACATTCCCATTTGTACATCTCAGGTGCGAATGACTAGCCACAACAAGGCTGCCCACTAATAAGATTAGCCTCGAGATAGATCCCCGTTCCGTGGATGTGAACGTACATCCTACGAAACGAGAAGTTATCTTTTTGAACGAAGAAATCATAACGGAACGGATATCAGACGCTATTCAGCAAGTGATCAGTCAAAGTCATTCCAGGACCTTCGAATATCAGGTAAGCTACATGTACGACTGCATCCGTGTCATTCACACTCTCCAGACATTGCTTACTGGCCGCTTGAGCGAACCGAACACGAAAGGCAAGGGGAAAGAGAGAGAGCAAGAAGAGGACGAGGAGGAGGAGATAGAACGACCGGCTTCGTCCTCTCTTCGTATGTTTCCCTGCTGTTCTAATCCTATTTCAACTTATCCTTCCTCAGCTCAAAAGACCTATTCACATCACAAAGTTCGTACATCACTTCAAGATCGCACTCTTGAATCGATGATTCCGGTGTTGGACCCTTCGCGTTCTGACGGTGATGATATATCCAAAAAAGCGGCCAGTCTTCGTGATATCCCAGAGTCCAGTTGTGATCTGGCTTCTATTCTGGAACTCAGGAAGGCAGTTAAAAAAAATGTGCACCACGGTCTGTCGCATGAACTTTTAAAGTAAAACAAAAGCATGCTTACTTCATTCCGACTCTGGCAGACTTGACCGAAATCATCAAGAAGCATACGTTCGTCGGAATTGTGGACGATTATCGGTGTTTGTCACTGATACAACATGCAACGAAGCTTTATCTCCTCAACCACGCAGCTTTGGCGTGCGTCATATCCGCTGCGTTCTGTATCTATCTGACGCGTGTGTCCATATAGTGAAGAGATGTTCTACCAGCTCGCGCTGATGCAATTTGGCAAATTTCCTCGGTTGAAGCTCGACCCTCCTCCGCCCCTTCGTACTCTTTTGAAGCTCGCCGTCGAAGCAGAACCAGACACGGAGAAAAGCGGACTAAGCAAAAACGAGATCGTAGATGTCAGCCACCCCTTCCTATCTCTGACGACTATATCTGAGCTCTTCCTCAGCGCATTTCCAAAACGCTTCTCTCGCGCCGTGACATGCTGGCTGAGTACTTTAAGATAAACATCACTTCAGACGGGGAGATCGAAAGTTTACCGCATCTCTTGAAAGAGTATACCCCGGATCTCAACAAGCTACCCATTTTCCTCATGCGTTTGGGCCCGCAGGTGAGAGGCACTTTTCGCCATGAATGACCCCAGGCGTTGATAAGAAGCGGGGTCTGTAGGTGGAATGGGAAATAGAGAAGGAATGTTTCTTCACATTCATGCGCGAGCTCGCATACTTTTACTCCCCATCTCCGTCTCATTTCGCGCCCTCTGACAATGGCGCCCATACACACGCAAAGGCGGCAGTATGGCAGACCGAGCACATCCTGTTCCAGGCTATGCGCAAGTTCTTGGTCGCACCAAGATCGTTGCTTGAAAGCGATGTTGTCCAGGTGGCCAACCTTCCCGATCTTTACCGGGTCTTTGAGAGGTGTTGATGACCTTGCCCTTGTCGATATCTTAGTGAAGACTACTCGTATAATAGCTGTAGTGTGGGTGATCATCCTTAGGCGCGTCCCAACTCTCGATGTGATTCATCACAATACTACTGGTACAGTGCACTGCTTCAAACTACTTCATCTTGTACAAACACCATGATATCCATCAGTTTCATGAAAGCGCAATTCCTACAATCCCAGACTGCTTCTTGTCTCCCTCAAGGCAGCCCCCTCCCGGTATTGATGGCATTCGCAACTTGGCTCGTATTTGGCCTGTTGAACGCGTACCTGCAAGAAAGATCAGCACATGAATATGTGCGAAGGACCATGACGGCACTGGCCTTTCATAACTATCGAGGTAAAGCTCTTCCGTGCTGCAAGTACTCTTGAACGCAGGGTGCTCGAGCAGCCGGTCCAACCACGCATTGAACTTGGGTCCGTGCGGCATTGCGAACCCGCGGTAATGTTTAAGAGCGTTGGTCGCTCTGAAGATCCCTGATAAAGAAACGAATCAACATCTCCCATTCAACGAGCGAGCCGAGACGAAGACGTACAAGGTCCAACCATGACGTCCGCCCATCCGAGTTCCCCGCCGTCTTTCCACAACCCGGTCCCCCCGACTTCCCTCTCCGCACGTTCAAAGAGGCCGACGAGCGTTTCGATGGCCGCACTGAATTCGTTTCCCGCAGCAATTTGCGAGGGCGAATCTTGTGCTTGGAGATAGCGGTAAAAAGCGGGTACGAGGGCGCGGTTGATCTGATCCGATTGGAGGCGTACGAGGGCTCGTGCGTCTAGGGTAGAAATGGACGTTGTTAGCGCGCATGGGACGAGATGAAGGATGGCGTGTGTACGGACATGGATCGGTGACGGGCGGAAAGAGGGAGCGTTTGGTCGATGTGGATGCGAGGCTAGATGACACGAATAAGCATACAAGAGAGAATGAGATGGAGATGAAGATGGACAACGCACTCTTCGAGAAAGTCCATGATGACGGTACTTTCGTTCACAGCGCGGGGCGGGTCGTAGTCGTTGAGCTTGAGCGCGGGGACGAGGCCCTTGGGAGAGAGATCGAGGAGTTCCTTTGGTTTCTTGTACGGATCGACTTCATCTGTCAATGTGGCACGACAGCATTCAGGTCATACTCGAGAGCACGGTGCAGTGACTGGGACGTACGATACTGGGGAAATGGTCAGTAACAGATGGGCGAACGAGGTAGATCGGGGGCGTACTTTGTACGGAATTCCGAGATATTCGAGCGTGACCCATGCGCGCTGGACGAATGGACAGAAACACCCTCCAAAGAGCGTGATGTTCTCATCTGTGGCGTGACGCTGGACAGTTTGGAGAGCCTCGCCGGTGCACTGATTGTGATAGCCTTTTCCTGTGTCCGTCATGGTCAGGGGTCAAACCGTCAACTGCCGCTACACGGTTCAGCTAGTACTGACACTGTGACCGTGACTACTACTAGACCCGAGTCAACGCCGATGCCACCAAACCCGTCCTTTTTGCAGGCTTTGCGACTGCCACCAGATCTCACAGACGAGGTATGCAAACCGTCCAACTGACATGACAACCTCAGGACTTCCTCTTCACATCGCTTCCTCACAATGATGGCAGGCATGCACGCGCGCCACTTCCGAACTCATTTTGCTTGCCATCAAGGAGCAGCCCGATTCTGTCTCGCTCAAAGATATCCACGAAGCCGTTGTACGATACGATTGTGCAGCATATCTAGTGATTTGACGTTCTTTCTCTTTTACCCCATCTAAGAGTTGATTTTTTTTGGTTTAGGAACCGCTGGACGTCCTTCCGGCGCTACTTCCCTGCCCTCAGGATGGCGCCATGGACTTGATCCGCACCTGCGCACTCCACGCTAGTCCGAAAGAAGTCATGATCGTGGTCCAGGAAGCAGTCGAGTCCTTGCAGGCGCGTTCGAACGACGATGTAGACGACGAGTCCAAGGAAGAGAACGAAGACGAGAACGAACTCGACATGATGCACAGAATTATTGGTATCGTTTTACTCTGTTCTCCAGGTTCGTCCACTCGTTCGCCAGGAGTGATCGGATTCACTGATTGGAGCCGATAGCTATCTCTCGGTCGAAACTCGGGAAGAGGTCTGCACTCGAACTGTGTTCACCTCTGTTGGACAGTGTAATTTGGTTGATTTCCTCCGTCCCGCCATTTGGAACGAAGGAGCAAGGCCGCGTACTCATCACTGAAGTAGGCCGCCTTGTCAAGTCTCTGAGTGACTGGGCGTCTGCGGTTTCTGATGCCGACGGGCAACAACAAATCAAGGTCATTCTATGTCCCGCTCAGTGAACTACGGCTTATATTTGCCAGAAAATTCTTCGCGAGCTGCTGGACATGACAGTCACGACCTGTAGCCCATCAATCCAAGCTTCTTTGGCAATTCGAGCCGCCGAGAATTATTTTCCCCGTTTTTTCGTAAAACCCTCCGCAAGGGAAGGTTGGCAAGATGGAGAAAGTGCAATGCTCGAAGTTCAGGTACGTTTGGTAGATCACGAATCACGAATCACGACGAACGGAGGCTATCACATCATGCACGCAGCTTGCGCTCGAAAGTCTGGAATATGCCCCGCAGGCTACACTCGGGAAACCCGGTTCGTTCGGTGATTTGTTATATCTAGCTCACTGGACGCCTCCCGTTGCCCTGCCCCCCTCTGCACTGTCCGAGCTTCACCACTTGCTTTCCAGCGCATTGCAAATGAACAAGGTCGTCGATGAATCATTATTTCTACTCTTTAGGATCCTCACCCAAGGGGCTGTGAGCGTACCACCGGTAATCGCGACGTCGCTATGTATCATATTTGCAGCGTTGGCAAGCACGCATTTAGATCCCACCATCAGGCAACTGAATCTTCGATTCTTGTCTCTGACGCTGTCAAAGCTTCCACCACCCCCCAGAATCGAAATTCTTTTGACGCTCACTGCGAATGAGGAGTTTCCTCAGATCCGAGGACCGGCCGTGGGGTTGGTCAAAGAAGCTGTTTTGGAAGCGCTAGCACTCCCTCTGGAGCATGCGTACGGGAACCCGTTCGCCTCCCCAGAGTTGCTGCGGATATTCGGTGGCGTGCTGTTCAGGCCGAATCCCCCGGAGTTCTTCGACGAAAGAAAGACCAGAGAAGAGCTTTCACAGTCCCTGGAATTGCTGCGGATCGCTGATTGTCTCTCGTTCTATTACGTGCTTTTACAACGAGATCGTGATAACAAGGTACGTGCCATTGCAGAGCGGTGATACGATTTCTTGCTTATACTACGCCGCAAAGACCGGCGTGAGGTCCAATGATAAAATTACGAGCGTACAGCGCTCCTTACTGTCCCCCTTGCGACGATTTTTGAATGAGCATGTTACCGGAAAAGGTGCGCCACAGATGTATATTCATGACTAGACGCACAGGTTATTAAAATTGACTTGCGCCGATGTAGAACAGCCTCTGATGGCCGTGTTGTCACTCCAAGTCGGATTGGACCGCATAGACAGCGCACTACGAACGCTCGAAAATGATGTAGACAACTAGCGCTGTACAGCCGACCCTGCACTGATTCATTAATGAAGATCCTATTTTCGGTTAGTAGACTTCCCCGGCAAGTCCTTTCGTTTGACTGCGGAGCCAACCCCGCTGCCATCGCCATATGCCCCCCACGTACCCCGGACGGCCGCAGTAGAGCTGGCACCTTTGTTTCGGTAACGGGCACGTATAAGCCGGTTATCTCACACGGACCAATCAACGAGTGGTTCTGAGCCGTTGTCCTGGAGACTGGCCAAGTTTCCCCCGAGACTCGATGCTATTATTAAGAGCTTACTGCAGACGACCTTTCGCTCATACCCGAGGACGAAATGTGGGAGCGACCAGGTTATAAATGAAAGAAATTGCTTTTGGAAGGCATTCCTCCCCACACCAGGTCCATAACCAACGTTAAGCAAATGATATTCTAAATCGGAACTTAAAGTTGTTCGGATCCTTAGCAAGAATGTTTTTTGTCATCCGGTGGCATATTGCTTGGACCGGAACCCTATGAATGGAAGACAATGGACGCGGGAATGCAAGTCACTGCAAACTCGTAAGCATTCTAGCCATAACTGTTTGAATGATGGAGGTCTTGACTCTCGAGGTATATTTGTGCACCTTCCCGCATTCGCTCAGTCCGATATGAACACGTCGCCGGAGTCGGTGGTACGGAGGTGCGCCCATGTACACATATACGTCATGCGTCATATACGTATTGATGTCATGGCTCGAGGTTCGCGCCCACACAGAAATTATCACCGACTCGGAAGGTTGAACCGCGGCGGCCACTGTGGCATAACCAATCATTTTTTTGACCAATCAACTCATGTCAGCGGCGGCGATGTGATCCGCATAGACGGCGCAGATGATCGCACGATGAAATTTGAAAGCCACTTTTGGTACAGGGCGCGCACATCCATAGCGCGCCCGTGCTGCGCTGTATAGCCGATAGCCAGGCCCTTGTGATGGCTTGATGATCATGGGTTGTTTATTAATGAAATGATCCTGTGGGTAAGTTGATGATATATGGTACGAAATCGATAATCGACGGGCCAAATCCTTGTATATCTCTTGGCGACGCCGGGCGTTTTTGAGGATCATGCAAGTTGGCAAGTTGGCAACGGCGCAGTTGAAAGCTCATGCGATAAGCGTAGATTTCTCCGTGATCTGAGACGGTATGGCAAGATGATATTATTCGTGGCCGTGTCTGACGATGTGGCGAGCGTTGCTGTTGCTGTTGGTGACGTCAATGATCAATGCAACCTGTGGCTTATCTCACAACCCGGCGTTATCCTTATCAGCCTGTGTAATGGCAAGATCATATCATACCCAAGTCACAGGCTGATTCGGCGATTCAGTATCGTACCCATCGCCCTAGAAACTTTTTGAACATTTGTCCACACATCGAAACGCGCAGCACGGCAAAAAAAGCTCGAGTGTCAGTAACCCCGCGGCCTCGCACAGCACCCCACGACCACGGTGTCTGTACGCACGAGCTAAGCTTTCGTTGACCAACTCACACGCCCGTCCCCAAGTCTCCGTCTCTTCGGCGTCTCTAGGATCTGGCCGCCGTGGAACGATATCAAGGGCAAGCACATTTCAAAATGCGTATTCTCAGAGCCTATTTGAATATCCGATGCGGCAACTGTGACGCCGTCGTGGTTCAAACGTTCAAGCCTCAGGTCCAGGCGCGTTCATGCTGCCCGTGTTTTGACGACCCAGATTTAGACCACAACAATCCAGGCTGGCCGCACTGATGCCATGCTTTTGCTCTCCCGCACCGGGTAAAACCAGAGCCTCGTGGCGTCCATGGGAGCATAAGCATCTGCTTTTCCTGGTTTCAAGTTTCGAAACTTGCCGTTTGAGCCTTGACTTGACGACCCGGTCCGGCATCTGTCATTCTTGATTATCGATGGAGAGTTTCGGCGACTGATCGAGATCGCTGGTCAGACTGACTCATCTCTTCCAACCCTCACTGCTTATATCACGCCATCGTCGTGGGTCTTGTCCTCCGTATCTTAACCCGTCTCGAACTGTCTCTGGCGTGCTGTCCGTCGTTTGACCACGCTAAGCTTAAACGACGGACAGTACGCCGCGGCAGACGGATAACAGACCTTGAAACTCCTGATCACATATCAGATTCCCCCGGTGTCCAAGTGTCTGACGTGCAGCCCACGATTTATGGTGGGCACAAGGAAACAAGGCTGACGGTTGGTCAACCTGATAACGTATCTTCTGACCCTTGCCGTTCGCCTCAAGACTCCAAATCGTCTAGGGCATCGTCGACATGTTAGATCTTGAACGTACTGGTCGCGTGCGCCGTCGCTATCCTCCGACAATACACACCAGACGCCATTGTCTTCTCAAGAAAGCTTATCTCTGCTTGGATTGCCTCTGGCGTGCTCTCCGTCGATTGACCGTGTAGGCTGCTGGAGAATCACGCCGTCGACATGTCGCATGTTGGAACTACTCTGGTCGTGTCCACCGTCCACCCGACAAAATACGTCCTTTGTCAAGGAATTGCTTCTGACTCATGTCTTTGCATCTTATCTCGTTGATCATGACCCGCGTCATGTCTCGTTACTGAGTATATCCAAGTGTCTGACGCACGGCCCCATCCCCGGACGCTGAGCACCTGAGTAGAGTTGGTACTCGTGCGTCGTCCTCGCATACATGTCCATACATGTCTGATCTCATCGGACGGCCACGGCCTTCAAGTTGTCAAGCAATCATGATGTTTCCTTGGCATCTTGTTTCGCCCGAACGTCACTCGTGTCGCCTCCGAGCGCCCGGCTCGCGGTCTAGGCCATCCCAGATCGACGAATCTCGATGGTAGGTGACGCGCTGACGTTCGAGTCGATAACGAGGTATGGACTGCACGCCGTCCCGAGCCTCGCATACACAATCCCCTTGCCAAGGAATGACCCTTTCGTGTCGTCGTATCTCATCGATGTATCTCGTCTGAATTACCCACCATCATGATCATCATGATCATCATGAGACCCGTGCCCGGCGTCATCCCCATCCTCTTCGTTATCGTTATCATTGGCATTCTTCAAGAACCCTAGCCCAACTTGCCAATCACTTTTTACTCGCGGGGTACAAGCGTTCCGTTCCCGCGAAGGCGTTTTCCGCCGGTGATGGACATGTTGCCAAGGTACGACACACCCGAGCCCTTGTCCCACCGCATCTGCATGTCAACATGTGCACGATGTGTTTGATGCCGCCCATACCCGACGACCGGGGCTCGAGCGATCCTCGGCCGGTCGGAGCGCGCGGGGCGTAGTGCAACGTGGTGCTAAACTGTACTCTACTCAGCGTACGTACACTAGGACCTTGTTCCTGACGCGACCAACAGTCGTTCCGTGAGTATATATAAAAAAAAAAGACATGCCAGTGAGCGGTTGCCCATGGCCCTGCGAAGACATCAATCGATCAAACTCGCGTTGCACTCTTCGTCATGTCGAATGACACGGTGTGGAGCCCGGGTCGGGGTCGAGAAGATTGAAAATCAAGAATACGAAACGTGTGTGGTTGGTGAATATGAACGCATGTGGTGCGACGAGCTGGAACGCGGTAGGAAAAGAAGTCTGCGGATCAGCGTTTCCACACGGGCCGATACCGGCAAACCTGTCATCGGGCATTTCGGATGTCCTTGGCTTCCTTGGGTTTTGGTGAACGGTCACACCGCAGCTAAGCGCGCTGAGCAATGGGTATGTAGCATGTGTCGATTGGGTTACAGTATCCGGTAACTACTGTCGTCAAATTAGCGTGAGCATGAGTCTAATCTAATAAGTCGGGATGAAACGTCGCAACCAACACATCGGAAAGAAGAAAAGGAAAAGTGTACACATACAATGTGTGTTTTGATCGAACCCAAAGGGCAAGTCAAAGTACAAACTCGACGGCCATCCGGGTTCGCAAATCGGAGGGCTGTGATTGCTTCCTCCACGAGTCGTTCCTGGATACCATCGTAACACACCAAAAAAAGGCTACCCGAAAAGTATTGTCCGTGAGGTTTGGGAATTTCACCATCAAGTGAGCGAAAGGAAAGGAACAAGGCGGAAATAATATCAAGCGGACTAAAGTTGATTCCTAAAGAGAATCCCCACGAGGTATCCTTGTTTAATCGATTTGCTGATACCGGCGCTCCAACGTGCGAAGAGGCAAGTAGAGCAGGCCCGCCAAGGGGAATGCAACTTCGAAGCCAATGTCGCCTGTTCGTTTACCAATTGGCCCCACGAACCATACTTGGTCCATGGAGGGTATAACAAGGCCAAATGCAAGGACGGCCGCCGTAATAGCTGCCGCTCCCCATGGCAGGCGCTTGGCAACATTCCAATCCGCTTGATTGTAGGTGCTGAAGTCACCTTTCCGGAAGTAGTAGTGTTCGACCAGGAGAATGGACGCGTATGCGCTCGCCCAGTAACCGATGAGACTGAGGAAATCCGTGAGTGTTGTGTAAAACGTGTGGGCACCGACGATCGAGAGCGGTACCCCACTAGAGGTGAAAAAGGGCCGAGCGGATTGGATATGCAAGTCAGTAAAAAGGTTGTTAGGAAAATGATTGGGGGAACGCACATTGCTGTACTCAGGATCGAGAACACGTATCTGGGAACACGGGCTAGCTGGGGTACCATCACCTGGAAGTTGAAGCACATGGAATAAAGCGTGCCAGCGATATTCGCCGTCACACTCAGACTGAGCATCACGGTCAAAAATTTCCCAAAGTTCCCGACAGGGCTCAGCATCGCTTCTAGCAAGCCGCCGACGTTGCCCGCCGGGCCGTAACCCGCATTCCAGCTCTCGACGCTGGGCGCAGCTAAGACGGCCGCAGCACCAAGGCACTCGAGTAGAACCTAAATCATTACATATTAGGTATGGTTACGAAGGATATAACGCGAAGCGTACGATAGGGATAATGTATCCGAGATATGCATACCAGAAAATCCGATGGCTGTTACGCGTCATTTAGGTCAAGGACAATCCCATCCATGCACCAAGGGTACTGACCTCGATACGTTTGGGTTGTAATACATCGTGAAGTCGGAGGCCATAGCGCTGTAGGTGATGACGAAACCTGCGATGACGGCTGCGAAGGACAAGATTGTGCCTGGAGTTGCGGGAACGGCTGGGGCGACGTTGGCGTTGACGAGGTACTTTCCTCCGACACCAAGAGCGACGAGGAAGGCGAGTAGAACGGGAGGCCATGCCAGACGTTCGTACCAGTTGAGAACTCTGTAGCCCATGAAGGAGATCTACGGGTGAAGTTCGGCACCAGAAGCGAGAAAATCACCGAGGAATGACATACAACCATAGAGATCAAGCCAATGATGACGATACCGACCCTGATATGATACAAGGCAAGCGAAAGTGAGCGGAGTCCAAGTGAAAATGAAAAGGCCAACTTACGTCCACGACATGTTGTTATTGGAAACACTAGCAAGCGCTTGTCCTCCTAGGATACAGTTGAGAATGTTGAAACCACAGAGACCGATGAGGTTAAGGATAGTGAGAATGATAACGCCATAATATCTGAGAATACGATGGATCAGAGATATCGGAGACGCGAATGAAGGACGACGGACCCAAAGCTGTAGCGGGACACAATCATCTGCCTCATGCCAGTTTTTGGACCCCAGGTATTTCTGGACGGATCAGCATTAGAAACCACATGAAAACGAAGAAACGTACAGATATGCGGGAAGTAGATTTGCAATGAGATTAAAGAATAAAATAACGAGACAGGAATCACGGAGACCGAGGCCGAACACGACGGGACCCAATGTACCGGTTGAGAACCTGGGGAAAGCGGGTCAGATGGGAGGTGGACCGAGGGTCGGAGGTGGTACACACGAGAGGATGTTAAAGTTCATGGAGAACCAGACGAAGAACACTTTGTAGAACTGGGTGTCTTGTCGATCTTCCTCAGGCACGGGCACGGTCCCTGCGGAGGAGTGAGCGGCGGAATTGCGAGTATAAAGTTTGAATATTTGGTACCCCGTGCTTCGACACCCCATCGAAAGCCTCTTGGGAGGCCGTCATTGGTGGAGTCGCGAGAGTCGGTGTGGGATGCATAGTCCTTCTCGACATCGGATTCAACCTGGGAGTTGTCGGCCATGGTAAAAGAGGGACGTACAAAGGAGGGTATTTGGTAGGGAGGGGGAGATTAATATAGGGAGAAGGAAATGCATCGAGATAAGGCTCTGCATCCGATCGGAAAAGGGACCGGATAAAAAAATAAAATAAAAGAGTAAAATAAATTAGTGACGTTTTTCTCACACTCTGTAACCACGTGAGCGTTCTTTTCAAACGAACGTCCATGTCCACTGCTCCCCTCCAACGTCCTTACCGCGGTTCACGCGTCTCCTCCTTTTACCCAATCAAATCTCTCCCACCCCTCTCCTCCCTCGACAGCGCCTTCCAACTTCAAGAGTACATCTCCCTCCTCATCCGTCTCGACGTACACGACGTCGACGCCATCGTTTCACTTCCAGGAAAACCCTCCCAAAAAGATCACGATGAAGGCCCAGAACTCGACGCGAAAAAGCCCGAAGACGGCGACCGCAAGAGTGAAATATCCGTCGACAAGCCCTGTTGGATATACGAGCAACTCCGGTCCGTCCATCTCAGCCGGTCCCCTGCCTGTCCTTTCGGTTAACTCATTCCCCACAGCCGTCTTGCTCAAGACCTTTCCCACCCTCTGATCACCATGCTGCAACAGGAATGCACAAGGAGTTCGTGCCCTCAAATGAAGGCGGGAGAGTGGCTCTATTTGTGTGTTGCACACGGTAATGACGGCGCTATGGAGGTCCGTACGGTGCCAATTCAGTATCTTGGTTTGTATTCTGATCCCCTTTGTAAAGCAATGCTGTGCCATCGATTACATCCTTCATACTGTCGATAGCGCAACTGCTCTCCTGAACTCCCCGAGAGCTTTCCCCTCCAGGTACGTATTTACTCGTCTTCCGATCCGCCTTTCCCCCGCACTGATCAATATCGGCCCCGTTCCTTGGGCTGATTAGGCTTTCAATTCCACAGACATCTCACAGGCACTTCTCCTCCCTCGCCAGACGGCTCGGCAGAATTTTTGCCCATGCTTATTTTCACCATCGTGAGGCTTTTGAACAAGCCGAAGCCGAATCATCGCTTTATGCTCGCTTCCTCAAACTCACTAATCTTTTTGAGTTGGTGCCTGCAGAGTTCCTTGTGATCCCTGAGAGTGCCATCCATCACGATGACAAGGCCCACGTCGAGGAGGTGGAACCCCCTCGTTTGTTTTCCGCTGCCATCCATCCGACCCCCAATCTTCAAAACGACTCGCTTACAGCTGACACCGCGCCGGACATTGACCAGCTTTCTAATAGCCAATCCAGGGTCGTAGACACCAATCAACTGGGAACAGACAGTCCGCGGAAACTTGGCCGCAGCCGCACTGATACGATGGTGTTTAGCGAAGCATACTCCATGGCAGAAGATTTGTCCAGAAGCGGTGACAGCGCGGGCCTGCTTGGTGCCTCGCCATTAACCGAAACCCAATCATTAGTCTCGGAGCAACCTTGGCCGGATCTCCAGACAAGAACGGATGTCCTGGACGATGAGGATATTGGCGATCCTCGGTCCGAGATAACTCTCGTTGCTCCACTGTCCCCACCGGTAGAAGCAATGTCGCTCATCTCCCTGGAGGACACTTCCAGTGTTGTCCCGCCTAATACATCAGCTCTCGATGATACACGACCGGAGCCATTGGCCCAAGATTCACCCTCAACTATCGAAGAACCCATTCAAGTGCCAACCGCACCCGAAGAAAGCCCCCCCACGGAGCAACCCTCCAGGACAGAAGAAGCGGACGCGGGCGCATCCGAGGAATCGACTGAATCGACACAAGTTCCAACCATTCCACCCGTTCCAGAACAAGAGGTTGCAGAGGGTATTAGCCAGAACGACGATACAGTTGCGTCGTCGACCGACGAACCAGCGAAGGATGCGGAACCAGATGCGGAACCAGACGCGGAACCAGATGTAGAACCAGAGTTGCCAAGCGCACCTGAACATCTGCTCGAATTAAATGAACCGCCGTCATCAGAACCGATACCTCCGGAGAGTGAGAGCGATATCACCGACGAGGTCGGCGAGCCTGGCGGTGATGAAGTTAAAGAGGGTGGGGAAGAAGGATCCGTTGGTGAATAAAGCATGGTGGCAACGTGATTGTGATGACGGCGCCGTTTCATCGCGATCTGACAAGGTGATGTCTAGCTGTCTCAACAGTGAGCACACACATCTATTCCGTCTTTTCTCCCCTCTATACGTGGCCTACTCCCTTCTGTTAGTCACGCTCGGTGCTGTATTCTGATTGCATTGCAGTGATAACGTTATGCATCATGACTTCACGACGTGATTCTATTGCGTGCTAGACCGAACGCTCAAGTAACCGCCTGCTCACAGCAAAACGATCACAAATCTGTTGCTATTTTTGTTCCTATAGTTACTCCAAGCGCGATCGCATAAGTT
The DNA here is from genome assembly GCA_038091155.1 of Harrya chromipes. Classification (NCBI taxonomy): domain Eukaryota; kingdom Fungi; phylum Basidiomycota; class Agaricomycetes; order Boletales; family Boletaceae; genus Harrya; species Harrya chromipes. The sequence continues at coordinate 189,448 of JBBPNX010000001.1, forward strand.
GGGACTAGCATGACCGACGCTTGAATACTAGACTTGCGCCTAGATTTTTTCTCCCTTGCGTTATCGCATAGGAATCGGATGATTAATGAAGCGTTTGATACTGATCTCCACAAAATGACTCTGAGCCACTCTAAATCAGCCATCACGACATGCGATTGCGTAAGCTTCTGTTGCACCATATGCGCTCCATCGTCTAACCGACGGATCCTGATCAATGCGAACCTGAACCTGAGACGTTTAGGCATAGCGTACCCCACACCTCACAACCAGTCAGGTTCTAGAATCCGATGTTGAATAAACGGAGAAAACCAAAAGAGGGTTTCCATGGAGAATGTGTTAACCTCGTATTACTCTATGTCTTTATCGTCAGGGTCGCTATCACAGGCCAGTTCGCCGTAATCGTTCATTCGTGGACTTGCAACAACGCCCGTCTTGGAGAGTATTAATGAACATGCCACAGGCCCACAGCTCGCCGAGCGCGGGCCGAGAGTTGTCCGTGTCGACATCTTGAACGCGTGCCTTGATCATTTTTCATTCCAAAGGACGCCCGGCTGTGCTCATATTCGGCAGAGGCAGACAACTTGAAGGATGATGACGGGCGGTGCCAGTGGACGAACGTTCTGGTGCCACGCCAGGGGAGAAAAATGAAAATGAAAATGAAAAAAAGGGACGTCCATTGGCGTCGCCAAAGGTTCAGGTGGTACTTGAAGGTGCCTTCATAATGTTAATCACCGAATATATTCGCAGGGGGTGTTGTAGCCGTTGAATGAACATGGGGTGATAGGAACTATATACTGAGACGACAGGTAACGGTCTGGATTCTCGCAAATCCGAAGACTTCGGCGAACCAGACCAGTGCGGTACTTGTATTGAAAGATTACAGTAAAGGAACGGGCACGTTCCGTCTGATCAGCTGAGCGTTGTTCCGACCGAAAGTCGAGGAGGGGGAATGATAACGATCGGTCCGATGGCAATAAGCGGTCGATATCTGTTTGTCGCCCAAGTCACGCGATGCGGTGCGCTAACTCGATGCTACTTTCGGCCCGTCAGGGTCTTTTGATCAATCGATCATGATTTCGAACCTTTTCCGCTATCAGGCCGCGCTGTCTGAAAGTGATATATGTCAGTGACTTTTTCGTGCTACAGTAGTTGATAACAGCGAGGCGGATGCATGTCGGATGGGATCGCAAGCTGACATACCTGTCGTACGTGTCCATTGCTACATATCAATCGGATATACGCAGAGGGAGGAAAAGAACGTTCACGGACTCAATTATGGACGTGTTGCGTCATGATCGATTTGATCAGGCCTGTCAGTGTCAGGTTCAGGGACAACCTTGTCGTCGAGTCTGACGCCACTCCATGTGCTACAAAACCAAAGCGGACTTGGAGAATACAATGCGTTGACGATACGGCGACGAGTCGTCCCGTACGTTTTCGAACCTGCCATTTAATGGTACATACACACCAGGCTACACGTTACAGTCTTACAGAGGTATCCCGGCATAAGCCAAGCCAGCACCCTTCATTAGCTTCTCGATCAACTTCATGCCTTCCAGCACGCGTTCCTCGTCTAGCCGCTTGCCGACGACCTGGACGCCCACTGGAAGACCTTCCATCGCAGTCGTGTCATACATGCGGTAGTTTTCCCTTTCGATCGCGTTACGCGCTCGGAAAGCGCGAGGGACCACGTCCGTCCTCTGGACATGGGTAATTGGCATCACCCCTGCACTGTAATCGAGCTATAGTGACAACGAGCCGCAGGGTCAGAAAAAGTGCCACCAATTTCGGCAGGCCACTCACCAAGTTGAACAGGAAAGTGTAACCACATGCTTTCCACCCGTGGCGCATACCCCGATGTGGCACGGCTGGCAATGCATTCGGTACCGTGAGGATGAAATCGACGCCCTCGTCTCCCAGTCCACTTTCTACCTCGCTATCACGCCAGACCTTGAACCACCGTGCCCGGTAGTCCTCGCGTTTCGCGATGAGTGCATAGTATTCTGGCACACTCTTTTCGTAAAAGTTGTCTACCAAGCCAGCGTAGATCGGGTCGCGGCGAACATATCTCAAATACCAAGCGTAGATCTTCATGATGAAACGTGGTAAAGCGAGAGCACGAAATGCTGGAATCATCCCTGCGTCATTCGCTTCAAGCATTCGGAATGGTTTCGCAGCAACCTTGCCACCGTCGGCCAGCAAAAGCTGAGAGGCGATTTGAAGCCCCTCATATGGGCTAGGTGAGTTCCTGCCACGGTGTTAGACGCGTATTTGCAGAGACACATGGTCCTTACAGGGTAACAATTTCGTGACCGTCCTTTTGCAACACGTCAGTCACCATCTTGAGTGCCCTCTGACAAGCAGGTGACGGTGCGACAACACCTGCACACTACTTAATTTGCCGCACTTCAGATTGATATCATGGATGCACACCATCGTCCCATATTACACCCCACCTGAGTGGTCTGCCGACGGGCAATTTCACTTCCCTCCACGGAATGTTGAGAACCTACGAGATAAGATGTATCTGAGGAGAAAAAAATAGTTGATCATACTCACAGAGTGATCATACTCCCAGGGCTTCATCTGGAACACGGCGCGCCAAAACGTCTCGAGATCTTCGAGTGTTTTTGCCATGGGACTGTGCGTCGCAGGTACGCCCTCTTGCCCAGGTATACTCGTCGAGCTGCCAGTCCTGATAAATCTGAACATGCTCGACTTGATCGCGTATACCCCTGAATAATGCGATGGCGCTCGTACGCTCCCCGCCACGTCCGTGCCCACCCCGATCCTAGAACCACCCAGCGCAAGAAGTGCACTCTCGCCCCCCGAGGACCCACCAGGACTGTACCCCTCCTTGTGCGGGTTCTCCGTCCTGCCAAAGACGTCGTTGGTGGCCTCAAACGAGAGCATCGTCAGGGGAACGTTGGTTTTGACAAACGGCACCGCGCCCGCATCTCGCAATAGCCTCACGAACGCACCGTCGTACGACTTGGGCTGACCCGTCATCGCAGAGTACCCCATGCACGAATCGTAACCCTTGACGGCGAGCATATCCTTGAGGGATACGGGCACGCCCGCGAGTGGACCGGTGCGGTTAGCGTTGCGCGCCCACGTCTCCGCCGGCGCGATCATGATTTCGGTGAGACAGTTAGTCTGGGCGTGGGCTTGCAACGCGCGCTTGGTGTATGCGACGAGGACGTTGGATGGGTTCAGGGAGTCGGATTGGACGCTGGACACGATGGCGGAGATGGGGCGGGCGAGGATGTCTTTGTCAAGAGCTGTCAGAGGCTGGTGGTACACCGCTGGAAGCGATGCAATGCGCTCGGCGCGCTCACGCTGCTTGTCATTGCTGTGGGGGAAGAGGGCGGGTAAATGTCTGAACCGAGACAAGTATCGGTGAGAAGGGGGTCCCTTACCAAGCTCGTCGGTGTGCCAAATAGGAAAACAACATCAGGAGGAAGGTCGACGAGCGTCGTTCTGGTGGTGGATTAGGAAGACAGAGCGCAGAAAAGCAGGTGGTTTATAACCCAAGCTGAGTACATTAACATTCACACGGAAGTCGAAGAAGAAGTCATGATAAGTGTCAGCTGACAGCGACCTCGGCGGCCTGCCTGCCTTACATCTAGACGAACTATCGTAAGCGGCGACGCTTGAGCTCAAACTTAGCCCCAGCCCCAGCGTACAAGTTCACTCCATCAAGTTTGGTGAACAGGCGCAAGGCCCTTCAAGTTTTCCAGCCTGCCGACATTCAAGCTGTGGGGAAACTTCGATGATCAGATCGAACTCTCAAATTACTTGGTAGGACTGGTAGTGGTTATAGACGCCTAAGTTAACCTTAAGGTAACCATGTCTCTGGTAGTATATCGGATAGTACACCCGCCTGTCAAGTGTTATCACTCTGATCGCGGGAGAGCGGGGTTCGACTCCCCGCCAGAGAGACTATTTTTGCTACCAAATAACCTTTTCAGCTCGGGAAGAGCCGACTTCTTTGCTTGCGTGCAACGTGCTGACTTGACTGAGTGAGATATTTGGGCCTTGGACGTGCACAACAGAAATGCGAAACGTCGTATGTTCAGCGAATCGCACTAACCTATTCGACCCTTTTCCCTGTCATCGCAGCAATCACCTTTTGCTTCATCATCATCATGGTAGACCCCCTCACAATGATGCAAAAACCTGCATAGAACCATGTATCATGCGTCGCAGGACCACACCTCGATCCAAGGCATCCGTGCGACGCATAAGAATCCTGACCTCAAGTTTTCCCGCTCGCTCTCGCTGGCATGTCCTCCAACACATTCCGCACACCAGTCGTCCACACCCCCAACTCCTTCTCCAACGCCACAATGCTCTCCCTCACTTCTCTCCCTACCTCACCTCCCTCGTTCTCTCGACCAAATCCCACAAGCAACTCATTCCTCGCTTTCAACAGCGTCTCGTAGGCGACTTTGAGCCTCGTTGGACCACTGGGTGGAAAGGGCGTCGTCCGGGGTGGCGACGACGGCGACGGCTCGTCCACTGCGAGCAGTTTGCCCAACTCGGCAAGGGCAACACCACGCACAGGATGTCCCTCGTCCAGTAAGGCGGACACCCCAGCGACGTACTTCGTCGCGGTGCGTATACTCTCGTCCAAGAGCTCCTGGGAGATCCGCTTGGAAAGTAAGGCTACCAACAACGACTGATGCAGTTTTAATAGCGGGAGAAGCGGATGGCATGACGGTGATAAACCAACGGAGATCAAGATAGGGATCATGTACGTGGTTAATTGTCGAGCCTTTGCGTCATCTACGAGATGATCAAGGCCGTGAATGGTATGAATGAACGGAAAGTGTGGATAAGAAGCGCCATACCGCTTGACTGGAGATGCGTCGCTTTATCAAGGGCTTCTTGTCCGATGCGAACTGCATCGGTGACTGCATCGGAATCGGTGATCAAGGCTTTGCATGCCGAACATTGAGAGGCTGGCCTATCTGTCGGTTCGGATGAAAAGCTATTTTGGAGGTTTCATTAAATAATATTGGTCACTTGCCTTCATTTGGCAGAGGACAAGTGCCACCACATGACTTGGGGCATAGAACGGCTTCCCGTGGATCGACAGTGGCAGTTTGCTCGCAGAGACGGCACTGACAGGTGAAATTGTATGTTTCGACGAGTGCTCTTTGTCTTTGGATCTTTGGAAGCGTCGTGTCTATATAAGCCATCAACACCTAGCGAAGACATTGAGCATTGATTCAAATTTGGGACGAATGAACACATCAAACCTCTTCCCCAGCCGAAATATCACGCAGAGCTATGAGATTCATCACCGGTTCTTTCGCTTCGGTTTTGCCACCACGAGGAAATATAACAAGCGCGTTTGGTAGGCATGCATGATTCGTGAACGCGACAATCGGTGATACAGTGACACCAATGGGTGTGAGTGAAGCTGAGGTCAAAGCGAACGTGTTCGTGATGAACTAGGTCATGGACTAGGTGAGTGAGGAAAAATGAATGACCCGATCAACTCGTACTCTCGAAATCATGTTGACAAGATCACTTGCAGAATTTATACCATACTCCTCGAGGTCAGATGGTGCTGTCAGACCGAGGTATCTGACGATAGAATGTGCCAGATAGGTATGAGCCTCGACGGAGGCAGATTCCTGCAGTGATACCTTATCTGAGGCATGCAGTGTCAAAGGATGAAGAGTGCAAACGGAGGCACAAAACACCGACGGAATTGCATTCCCCGAATTTCTTTCGACTAATTGTGCGCATGAGCGATCCGGTGCGCAGAGAACATCGATACGAGGTGACTTACCCATCCACTATTCAAACCGTTGGATTTCATTTGCCATAAAATGCGTCCTAAACATCGGACTGCATCATTTGGAACGCTCAGGGCAGAGGACGGCGCCGACTTTGCCCATGCCTGCAGTGCGTGACACTCGGGTTTGTGCAAACTCCAATCAGCCTTTTGACAATTCTGTTTACAGTGAGTAAATTGTCTTGCGTGAGTACGAACAACTCACGCCATTGCAGTACCGTAGTGTCCCACAACCGGAGCACCGCATGAAGGAAGACGTTGAAGCAGCTTTTGCGCATGATGAACAATGCGAATCGAGGTATTGTGATGAGAGGACGAATACATGAGGTTCCACCGACAGGATGACGGAGCCTTCAAGGGAAAGACAATTATCAACGAGCTTTCCCGTGAAGTATCGCAAGATCAACATACCGGGTTTGAAATGTTGTTGTGTGAACAAACCCCTTCCGGCATAATCTGTCTTTCTGATGTGAAGTGATGCAGGGAGCTGAGGGTAAAGACTCTCGGTGTTCACCACTAGGTCATCTTGAACAACAGAAGTTGATGCTTGCGGTGAAGACTGTGTGGGCGCCGATGCGACAGGATCACTCAACGCAGATAAATACGATTTTGAGCCTTTGGGTTGTCTCTTGAACTTTAGATCAACGAATGACATGTCTGTTTGTTCGTTGGGATGCGTGACGCAGGTGTTGTGTTGTTTGACTCTATTTACCATAGACTTTGCACTTGAACTTGACACTCGAACTCGGAATCACACTCGTACTTTTAATTCTCAATGACATGCCATCCTGGCTTATGGTCATCGCAGACCCATCGGTCCTTAGACTTGCGCTTGGGTGAGAGCCACTCTGATAGATCTGGGAACAATTTACGCTCCTTGTGACTCAATCTGCCGTACGTGCGATGTTACAAGCCTGAGCTAGAAGACTAGAAGTGCTTCATACTTTCAACTTATTCTCACATTGTAACAGTCCCCGAAAAGATTAGTCCTTTTTGCGGAGACAAGAGGACTCGGATCTCGTGATGAGTCTTCTAAAGAAGTTTGTTGTTGTTTTTTTTGGAAAATTTTGCCGTGGATGCTTCAAGTTATCGAGAGTCAGGTGAGTGTTCAACGTAAACGTTTCTAGCGGGTTCGTTTCTCAAGCTCGCCCTTTCCATTGAACAAGCAGTGAACGTCACGGTGCGCTGTGCGGTCCCAAACGCGCGATTAGCTGCCATGGACCAATGTGGTCTGTCAATTCAATTTGTTCAGAGAAGTCACATTGCAATGGTATGCGGGAATCCGTATGTATTATAAGCTATCCAGTGTCTTCTTTTTGGAGTAGGTAAGTTGTTTCCACACCGGGTGTCATGGCCCAAGCTATTAGGTCAAACAAATTTGCCGTGACTCTTGAATCCCGGAAACGGGTTCTGCCGAGTATTTAATAGCAACTTATATTATCTAGAAGCGACATTCTGGAAGCCCGGCAGGTTGCGAGAAACGGCCCCAGTCTTACTCAGTATACTCCACTTCCTCGGTTGAGTTGCTTCGCATATCTCTGCATTAATCATGAATCTAGATGCAAATGAGAAGACGCAAGTAGAGGAAAGTAAACTTGATCCGGGAATTAGCGAACAAGACGTGGAACAGCACGCGCTGTCTTTACGAGGCAGGGCTTTAACTGCCTCTTTGGCGTGTGTTGCAGGGACCGGGTTTACACTCTTTGGGTATGTCTGCCATTGGTCAAGTGAACCTATCCTGTATCCTTGAGCTTATCGAATAATTGAACTCGCCTGCAGATATGATCAAGGCGTCATGTCTGCACTGCTGACAGCTGGCCAGGTTTGGAGCGAGTTCTCTCGTTTTGCATCGTACTGACATCTGGGGTAGTTTGAAAAGGTTTTCCCTCAAGTAGTAGTGGACGTGAGTCATCCCAATCATGCCACACTGCAGAGTTTTGTAGTTGCCGTCTATGTATGTCAACGTTTATCTGCAACTTACAGCGCGCTAACGCCGTGACCTCTCCAGGAAATAGGGTGTTTAATCGGTGCATTGTCCAACCTATGGCTCGGTGATCACCTGGGCCGCCGAAAGACAATCGTCGTTGGAGGTTGCATCATGATCGTCGGTGCTCTCCTGCAAACAACATCGTATAGCTATGGTCAGCTCGTCGTCGCACGTATCATCACGGGTCTCGGAAATGGGCTCAACGTGAGTGATCACTGTGTCACCGACGCGTACACGAGCTGACTACGCATAGACGTCGACTGTACCCACCTATCATGCGGAATGTTCGCCTGCTACCAAGAGAGGCAGCTTGATTATGATTGAAGGTAGTCTTATCACGTTTGGAATCATGATTTCGTGCGTAGTGTCTCTCATAGTGTACTGTTGATGACCTCTGATGTCGTTTGATACAGTTATGTGAGCCATGGTCATTTTTGATTCGTTGTGGGGTAACTTATCAACACATTTTTGCAGTGGGTTGATTTCGCATTGTATGTCTCATCCCTCGGATGAGTGCGGTCGTTCACACCTTATAGATACTGGGCATCTGGGTCTTCCGCCCAATGGCGGGTCCCGATTGCACTCCAGATCATCCTCGCTCTCATGATGATCATTGGGATTGGTTTCGTATGTGATTGGTCTTGTTGATACTCAGAGCTAACTGGTCTCTAGCTCCCAGAATCGCCAAGATGGTAGGTCCTGAAGCGTCATCTGTGACCAGTGTTAACCATCGAACAAGGCTCATGAAACACGGACGCAACGCTGAGGCCGCAGCTGTCATTTCAGCGTTGGACGACAAGCCATTCAGTGACCCCGAGGTCCAACGGACGTACCACGCCATCCGCGAAGCTGTAGAGATCGAAGAAGGGTCTCAGGATCACGACGCAAGCAAGGAAGCAAAGAGCTCGCGCTCGCGACTGAGAGAGCTCTTTACCGGTGGTCGTACCCAGAACTTTAGACGCGCTTCTCTGGGCGTCGTTATTCAGTGCTTCCAGCAAATCACGGGAATCAACTTGATCACCTAGTGGGTTTGAGTGCATTTATTTTTCACTCCTAACTCATCGTTTCTCTCCATAGCTACGCCGTCAGTTTGTTATCATATCATATCGATCGATGTCTTGACCACTCTGCTTTTCCAGACAATGTTGTTCCAACGTCTTGGCCTCTCCGATGTCACGTCTCGTATTATCGCCGCTGCAAATGGCACTGAATACTTTCTCGCTTCTTTTATTGCCATCTTCCTGATCGATCGCATCGGTCGACGGAAACTGATGCTATTTGGCGCGGTGGGACAGTGTCTGACGATGGTCCTCCTCGCGGTGCTCGGGAGCGTCCAAGGTGGTGCAGCGCAGGTCGTGAGCTCTGTGTTACTATTCGTCTTCAATTCCTTCTTTGCCGTTGGCTGGTTGGGCATGACGTGGTTATACGTGCGTTAATCCACTCTTTTCGCGCGTTTAAGCCCTCTGAGTTGACGATGGTCGTTGACAGCCTGCTGAAATCGTGGGACTGAATATCCGTGCGCCGGCTAACGCCCTCAGTACCGGTGCGTTGGTAGCTTTTCGGGACCGTTACGGGGTGCTGATAGATACATTCAGCGTCGAATTGGATCTTCAATTTTGTGGTAGTAATGGTCACTGGCCCTTCTTTTAACAACATCTCGTGGCGGACGTACATCGGTATTTCGTCGTTCGTCCACTGTTGTATGCGTGACGGGGCTCACTCCCCTTCCAGTTTTTGCCGCGCTGAACGCGTTTATCATACCCATCGTTTATCTGTTCTTCCCAGAGACTGCTGGTCGTTCACTGGAGGGTGCGTTGTGCGATACTTGCGTTGTCCTGTCTTCTGATCCGTTTGCGATGCTAGATATGGATGTCATCTTTGCGCTAGCTTACAACGAGGGCGTCTCGCCAGTCGCTGTCTCGCTTCGGAAAGACATACCCGCTGCTGGCTCTCCGGAAGCTGACCGGATATTGGGTATCGAGTCCAGTACGACAAGTGGGCGAGGGTGAACGATCGTAATCAACTTGGCTAGTACTACACGCCGGGCACGCTCAATTGGAGACGATGGTCTCCAGATTGCACGGATTGGCTGTCACTTTTGCGATGAAGACTGAGATAAGCTCAACTTCAGGTTCATCCCGCGTTCCGTTGGTTGGCAAGACATGTTGACGTTAACCGAATCGGTGCATCCGAGTTTCTATCATCGGGTAAACTTCAAGCTCCAACTTTCATATCTGAACACGCTCCTGACCACCTTGCACGGATACTGGTTCCAAAGCCCTGATCAAATAACTGTCTATTAGACCCGTCTGTCGAACGGCGGAAGGCAAATACCACTTCCAGTAATACGGCAAGTTCGCAGGCACTCGAAGTTTTGTGTGGACGAGTTGTGCCGGCCGCGCCCCTCGATGAGTCTGAATGAGTCCCTAGCGGAAGATGCCGCAATTCACTATATTCATTTCTCAGATCGATAGCTGTTTCCTTGAACATGATGTGTATAAGCAGCCTCCAGCTGCAGCATCGCCAGACGCACCTCTTCCCCAGTTGCCCGCCATGACGGAGCCCAGACCTATATTCTCTTACAACAAACCGATGGCCCCATTAGCATACCAGCTGCAATACGGCGTTAAATTATCTGGTGCCTGTCAATGGGACCGAGTTCACTCGACTTGTCCGAAAGGTAGAATTGTATACTGCGCTTGCTGCGGGCCGAGATGCTCGGGACGACCCCGTAGACAAAGATCACCGGCACATGTTCCTGGAGGTGTCTTGCATTCTCCCTTTGGTCTTCCGGATGACGTTTACCTCATCGAGCGTGTTGTCTCGACTGATGTAAGCAGGCGAATCGCGGATCGATCCCGACGTTCACGTTTCCATTCGAGGCGCAGTCGTCTTCCCTCGTACACCACCTCGAGTCGAACCCACCCTCGAGTTTGGCTATGTTCCAATATGGTGGGTAATTCGGTGTTTGAGTCGTCTTTAGAGCAAGTACCGTGGACGGTGAGGGGCCCTGGCTCGATGGAGGCTGTGAGCATGCTCACCGTCAGACCGAACTGGGCGCCGACAGTCTTTCACAGCGAAGGGGGAGCCGTAGGGTGGGGCCACTAAGGGACGTGAGTATTGAGGATGTCGACGTGCTAGGTTCTTGGTTTGCTTTGGGCTTTCTGGTTATGAACATGGTATAGCCAATATTTAACGTTCGCTGTCGCATGTAAAACATAACTTTGTAACACTATTGACGCGTTCACTTAACTTGTTGTTAAGGCAGGACGGGTGACTCGCAATATTTCCATCCAACTAGTCTACACACATGGTCAAGCGACAGCAGTTTCGTCGCGTTTGGTAGATGCGGATGTGACACGTGCCTGCCGTTTGCGTTCTCGTTCAAAGGCCGCCATAGCATCGCGCCATTGAAAATCTCGTGGGACGCCTGCTCTGGAGGCGGGCTTTTTTGGAGGCGTCAATGGACCAGCCCGATGAAGGGGCCATAGGATATAAGTCAGTTTCGCATCCACCAAACCTAGGGGTACCTGTCTCGTTTTCGAGTAAGAAGGATGGTCGCAAGCGGGCTGGCGAGCGACACCGCACGCACCGGCCCAAACGCGTTGCTGTCCAGGGTACGAAAAGGCTCATCGCCTTCGACCCATATGTGGCCCTCTGGTACACGCAGTTGGGGATTGGGGTAAGGAGGGAGGGTTTGGACGACATCGTCTGCAACAGCGATAATGCGCTTGACGATCATTTTTCGACTGTCGATGGGGTCTCTGAAAGGTAGGACGCGTTATGAGTAGACGTCACGTCATGTACAGGAATACGTACCTGAGCGAGACGATGTCACCTTTTGCGATGGGCCGCCCCGAACGAATGCTGAGGCGATCAAAGACGACGATGTCGTCCCACCGGGAGGTGTCTGGATTGAGTGTAGGCTGACTGACGGGGATGAGCAGTCAAAGTGGGGTGGGGTTCGGCTGACCTGCATACTTCGACCTCGGACGGTCTTTACGGTGTAGCAGTAGTGAGTGAAGGCGATACCGAGGGGCAGCCAGTACAGGACGCGCAGTGTCCGGGTTAACATTACTTGGGTAAACAAATGCATACAACGGATTCAAGTCGACGCCGGACTGTGGACCGCAGTCATTTGTGATATGAGAACAGGAGATCCGTAGTCATCGCCGCTGACTAGTAGAACTGTGCACCGCACTAGTATAATAGTCGACCCAATGCCTGCATTGTCATAGTTCGGAGTGCAGTCACGCTCAACACCGCCCTAGACTCGTTTCATCCACACCACCATCTTCGTCCCCTATGGAAGCGCTACGACTACAGAAAAAGTACCCCGAGGTCACCAAAGATGTGATGTTTGATCTCATCAATCGCTTCAAGTGCATCTTGCAATTCATTTCTACAGCTACCAAGTTGCTCACGATCATACAGTACGATTTCGACAGACACCCCTGGACGCATCGATAAAAGTGCCGTTCTGCAGGCCTTGCAAAGCAGCGGCGAGTCCTACGATCAGGCTCGCGAGACTCTCAAAGGCGTCTCTGTCGATGCCAGTGGCAAAGTCGAGCTCGAAGACTGGGTCGAGGTCTGTTCTAGTCATATCATGTCCGCCACTTCTCATCTTGTCTCTCTAGCTCAACGTCAAGCTAAGATCGCAATCCAATGCCTCCATCCTGCCCACCAGGGCTGGCAAAGTCACTGTCAAAGGCTCGAACGCCAATGTGAGCCACACCATCAACGAGGATGAGCGAAAGGAGTTTACGAATCACATCAACGGTGTACGCACAACTCGTCCCCTATCGCTCTGATCCACTTGCTAACACAGGTGACAGGTCATCGAGAATGATCCTGACGTTGCAAATCGTTTCCCAATCCCCACAGACACGATGCAACTCTTTGACGAGTGCCGTGACGGCTTGATCCTCTGTAAACTTATCAACGATTCCGTCCCAGACACCATCGACACACGTGTTCTCAACATCCCCACCTCTCGTAAACCCCTAAATGCGTTCCAAATCACGGAGAACAACAACATCGTCATCACCTCCGCCAAGGGTATCGGCTGTTCCGTCGTCAACATCGGGTCATCAGATATCTCAGATGGCAAAGAACATCTCATTCTCGGACTCATATGGCAGATCATCCGTAGAGGTCTCCTCGCACAGGTCGATATCAAGCTCCATCCCGAACTATACCGACTCTGTGAAGAAGGCGAGACCGTCGATGATCTCCTTCGGTTGACCCCGGATCAAATTCTCCTCCGCTGGTTCAATTACCACTTGAAGGCTGCAGGTTGGAAGCGAAGGTAAAATCGGTCTTGCTTTGCACCTCGCTCGTCCTGACAAGACACGCACCAGAGTGAACAACTTTAGCCGCGACGTATCGGATGGTGAAAACTACACCATCCTTCTCAACCAACTGAAACCGGACGAATGCTCCCGCGCTCCTCTCCAAACACGAGACCTCCGTCAGCGTGCCGAACAAGTCCTTCAAAACGCCGCCAACATTGGTTGTCGCAAGTACCTAACCCCCTCATCCCTCGTCGCCGGAAACCCACGACTCAACCTCGCGTTCGTCGCCAACCTCTTCAACACCTGGCCCGGTCTCGCCCCGCTTGACGAGCAAGAAGCCAAAGACTATGGCGCAGTCGAAGATTTCGACGCCGAAGGCGAACGCGAAGCCCGCGTCTTCACGCTCTGGCTCAACTCGCTCGGCGTCGAACCCGGCGTCTTCAACCTCTTCGAGAACCTCAAAGATGGGTTGATCATCCTCCAAGCGTTTGACAAGATCCTTCCCGGCTCGGTCGTCTGGCGACGCGTCTCGAAACCCAAGGGGGGTGCGGGGACACCGAGTAGGCAGTCACTCGACGGTGGGGAGGAACAGGAGGACATTGGGATCACGCCCAATCAAAGCACGCTCTCCCGGTTCAAGCAGGTCGAGAACACCAACTATGGGGTCGAGCTTGGGAAGCAGAACGGCATGCATTTAGTGGGGATTCAGGGGGCTGATATCGTCGATGGCAGGCGAACGCTCGTGCTTGGTCTCGTTTGGCAGCTCATGCGGTTCGTCTCCCCACTTCCTTTCCTTTTTTTTCGGCGTCGGTTCTGATGTCCTTGTTCGGGGACAGAATGAACATTACAAAGACTCTCATGGGGCTTTCCGGTTCTGGCCGTCCCATCACTGACCAAGAGATGCTCAAATGGGCCAACACGGCTGTCCAAAAGGGCAAACCCGGCGCACGCTCGATCCGGTCGTTCAAAGACCCCTCGTTGACAACCGGCATCTTTTTCCTCGATCTGCTCGACGCGCTGCGTCCAGGGATCGTCGACCCTGCGTTGATCATTAACGTCGATCAGAATGGGAGTTATGAAGATCGGCGACAGAATGGTGAGTAGTGGGTTGCGTTGTACGCCTCTTGGTGCTGACACTATGACGGTGATAGCCAAATTGGCGATTTCGATCGCGAGAAAGATGAACGCGTTAATTTTCCTCGTACCAGAGGATATCGTGGACGTCCGGCCGCGTTTGGTATGTCAGCATGTTTGTTGTGTTTTCGTACACTGATTCCTCTCCGCGTGTCGCGATAGATTCTAACGTTTATCGGGAGCTTGATGAGCATTGCGCATTAAGGGTATGTTGACAAGGTGTGTGACGTACAATTCGACGGTATGATACAGTGGTTACGATAGCGTCCATGGCGTAGTCTGCAGGGTACAGGTTCCGGCCCATGTTTATTCCGCAAAGTTGTAATTCAAATGTTTGTGCAGTTTCAATAGAATTGATCTAATATTTCTTGTTCGTCATGCTAAGCTAGTTGTCTTGGAACATTCGTGATGCTCGAGACTCGCCGAGTGCCCAGCGACATTGCCCACATACAACAGGGAGAAAGGAAGAACATTGCGGGGCCAGGACCTACCACGATGGTCCTAGTACCCCAATTCCGAACCCAGGAAACACGAACTAAGGGAACGCCGGCCAATCCCCAAGTCCAGCTGGGATCTCCTCCGATTCAGTTCCGCGCCGAATGTGACCCTGTGACCGTGTACATCGTCCCAGAACAGGAAAGAAGATCCGGTCGCTGTTGAGCATTTCGGATGACCGTGACGTTGCTGTGTGGTCGACAACGGTGTTCATTGTGCTGTCGTCTGCCTTTGTCGGGCATGATACGGATGGCAACTCGCCTGCAAAGGGAGTGACACACGATCGCACACTTGCGGCCCTGTGCATACAGGATTTCACACTGATGGGCCTTTTGGTCGTGCCAATGCGCTTGAACCGTGACGAGGCTCACAATCAGCCTCATCTCGGCAGGCGAGCTCTGAGCGCAATTCCTGAATGGTATCCTTGAGACTTTCTATGTCACATCTGATTGACAGGGGAGTCATATAGGTGTGGAATCAAAGCATCGGAAGAACGTACATGAGCGCTGAAGTTTGAAGTCCGCGTCCATAGCGCTCAGCAAGCTTTGTCCCTTTTTGGTCTGCATCTGTGACATGTGCGGCTCGCGTGACAATTGACTGCAGGAGGAATACTGCCAATCAGATTTCAATGCGGGTAGTTATGCCTCCGTTTGTGTGTCGAGAGGGAACTGATTATCACAGTTGGAGATTCCGTAATGTTATTTCCCGACCCACACCCGTGACCGTGCTGTGATTGGAAGAGGTCGCCATGGATAGGACCACACGGTGAGTGTCCTTGAGGGGAAGCGTAAATTGCTCATGTATTGTCAGTCCCTTTGAAAACGACGCATGAGGCAGTGGAGGCCACGATGTATCATTGTGCTGTCGCACGTCATGGTGATGCACTGTGGAGAGTGGTCACGATCGGCATGAATTAGCCATTTCAAAAAGGTGGTCCCTGCAATGATGATTGTTTTGTGAGTCCAGGCAACGAGTTTTGAAAGTAACTTTGATCTTAAAGACGGTGACGAAGCGACAAACGAGCGTTGTGTGTGCCAATGGTTCTTCCAGTGGTCCACAATGTGGACACCCAGTGCACTATAAATGACCGTCTGCGCTGGGATGGGATCGCTCAACTGGCGCTCTGTGGCATACAAACCAACCACTTTCCATCACCATCTCCCCTTTTCAATCCTCCCCTTGATGTCTGACGTCGCTCAAAACATTGTATGTCCTCGATCAGTATAGCTTGCGCATATCATTCATCTATCTTATCCACAGGACGCTTATCTCTGTGGTAAATGCGGAGTACAGATAGCTCACAAGCATGACCTGGATCGTCATATGCAGCTACACGCAACAAATATAGAAGAGTTGTACGTCCGCCAATATATCTTTGTCATGACGCGATGCTGATCAATTTCGACAGAAAGTACCCCTGCACCTACCCGGGTTGTGGTTACAGCGCGCTACAACGCTCCAATCTCAAGACCCATACCAATACACAGTGAGTGTACCGTGTATGAAGTTCCACACACCTTGCTCACGCGTTCGACAGTACTCGTAAACGTCCGTACAAATGCCCTCAGGAAGATTGTGACTTCGATACCAAGGACCCAGGTGCCCTCACGAAGCACCGTAAGAAAAAACATGGGTACAATCCCAAAGCAAAGTCTGGGGGAAAAATCGGGTCGCCCACTAGCACTCGCAGGAGGGCACGACAAAAATCCAAGTTTACACCATATAGTACTTCGTCGCGTCCCGAGCGGAGCAGCTCGGCCAGCGCAGTCTCCGAAGAACCCGGCCCATCTTCCAGCGAGCTTCAGCTTCCACCTCCCCAGCTTCCTCAACCAGTCGATGCGTGTCCGCCATCGTCGGTTTCGGTTACCGACCAGCAGGCACATGAGCTCACAGGCGGTACTCTCGCTTTGGAAACAGAACTTGCTCGGAGAAATGCGCAGGCCGACGCTTCCCACTCGGGGACCAGTCTTGCCCTACCAAGCGCATACTATCTACCCCCCACGGTGCCTTTCACGGAACCCGAAGTCCCTGCGATGGATTACTACGCGTTGTTGATGTCTCTGCATGAGCAGCAGGACTTCTACGCTTTTAACCAGCCTGATGAGCCGGGATCTCAGCCTGCGATACCAACTCTCCATTCAGATCTCGACCCAGAGTCAGAGTACTTCCTTGCAAAATACAACGAGCCGGTCTCGCAGCCTGTACCAACCCCTCAATCAAACCTCGACCCAGAGCTGGAGTATATCCCAGAGTTAGAGAACTTCCTTGCCAATTACGACGATATTCTGGCGAGGGCATCGTCTGCGTCTGGTACCACTTCCCAATCCATTGACCCTCGCCCTGTGGACGATACGCCTATCCAGACTACCCTCCCCGCAGTTCCATTGAACATGATCGATGACACGCTTGTGTCGGCAACGCTTTTCCTTCCTCCCGGGCCGTCTAACACACTGGGGCAGCAGTACCGGTACGGCGACGTCCACAACGCCTCTCACGAAAGTTACGAAAGCCAAAATTATTCTACCCAGCCACTGTCCTTCGATAGGATACGCTCATACGATCAATCTGCGGATATGGCCGTCGCTTCCGAGTTTTTCAACCTAACGTACCCTTGCACCGCTCCCGCAGGTCCGGGCGCTTTCTCAGAGAGCCATTTTAATTTTTAAAACATTTCACTAACACTGGACATTTGTACCGTACACTCTCACGCATATCGCACACTTGTAAACTGTAACCTTTACATTTCTATCAGCATCACGGTTGGGTGTCATTTATAACATTCTTCTCCATTGTTACCCCAATAGCACAATTCCAAGTTAGCACTGAGTCCTGATTACTGAGTACTGAGTACTGAGTGACCAGTCGTGAACGACTCGGAGAAGTTGAAGTATTATGTAATATGTGACGATCATTGACTGGACGATTCGTTGACGGATTTCCCTATTACCCGTGTTCCTGAATCTTGCATGATGACTCTGAAAGAACAACTTCCTCGTCGCCTGCCAGTGTCAGAGGTCCTTTTGGCAAGAACTTGAAGCACGGGAAATACAGACCGCACCAGGTGCGCTTCCTCTACTTCCATCATGCGACCGACACAACCGTAACCACCTTTTGAAAGATTCAAGTGACCGTTAAGCATGGGCCCACGTTCTGTGGGCACTACTGACGTGTGCAAGTATCGTTGATTCGCGTCGAGAAAACGAGGTTCATGGCGCGGCCAAAGGCTGCGACCACTGGTAAGACAACTGCGTCTCGTACAATCACGGGAGGTTTGGGGAGAAACTCGCGTGACGACGTGGTCCCGCCTCGTGCGTACTTCACCTCTCGCTTATCGCGTCGTCTCCTCGTGGACACTGCACAACGAACTCCTCTATAGAAGGTACGACCGGATGTGGGAGTCAGGCAAGGTGCTTCGGATTTTCAATGCCACATACCAGTGGTCGTGCTGACGGTCATGTGACAGAGTCACGGACGTTTGTTGCACGATGGTGATCCCTCGCCCGCCTATCTCTGCGCTCGGACCAGCGACCCCTACACCGCTCGCTGACATCCTTGTTGCTGGGTTTGCATCGCCCCTAAGGCTCCCGCGACATGACAGCTGAGGATCTCGACTAGATTTCAGCAAAAAAACATCACTCATCTTCAAGTCGATCGCAGAAGAACCTGACACTGATTGGTTGACAGCAGCTGATTTTCAAGGTCGTGTCGTATCGGGAAAATATTCGATGAAGCTGATGGAGGTAGATCCGAGAGCTTACCATCGTGGTCATTTGAGGCAAGTAGGAAGACGCAAAGTCCTGTGCACGATACAGTTGACGTCGAGGAAGGACATCGTCATACGGTCACTGGATGCGGGTCAGAAGAAAACGTTGGCGGCGGCCACGATATTTTCCTCGAACCGTCCCTAAGCTGAAATGGGGCCGTTCGGGGAGACCGAGGATCGTGTGCCTGCTCAATTCGCGTTTAGTGACTATGATAGTCAGTATACATGTCCCTTTTGCGCTTCGACGCTCTTCAACTTGAAGTTCTCATGATCACTGGCTCGAAGTCCCACCCCACTACCATAGCTCGTGGCCCGTGCATTGTCGACGTCGACGAAGCTGGTCAAGGTCCTTTCGTGGATCTGTTGCTGTAATAATTGCCTAATCGCACGAAGGCTCACCTTTTGGGCTGATACTTACGACTAGGATAGCCAAATTGGCGGTTTCTATCACCAGAGGAACTCGGGCGCTTGGTATGTCGTTCGACGTGTATGTTGTAATATCGTACATCGGGCTTGCGAACTAAGTCATATTGACAAGGTGTATGGAGTCGACGGTATGAGATATAGTTATCTCCGTAGCCTATTCTGCAGGCGTTCCGGCCATGTATACGCACCCACTACGTTGAGTACCGTCCAACCCGTATCACCCACCCTGACTCGAACCATCCATCTCACTACCGAACCTGCAGCGCTTCTTCCAACTCCCGCACTCTTGCCTCCCACACTTTCGATTCCTCCAATTGTTTTTCCAACGTTCGGATCTCTTCCAACACGCGGATGAGATCCCCAGCGGCGGGTGCAGGGCTCGGTGTCGTGGAACGCGTTGGGTCAGACGGCGATGCTTGGGTGTGTGTGTCGGGGGATGTAGTGTCAGTGTCAACGTCTGCGTCGGTAGCGGCCTCGGGGGGTGAGGCGGCGGCGATCGGCACAAATGTCCATCGTCCCGTCCCGTCCCCGACGAGCGTAAGTAAGTGCGTATGGTATTTCGCCAAAGAGGGTCTGCAAGTCATGATCGTCAGTGTTTCGAGCGCGGACACACACAGTCCGACGTCTCACATACCTCAGGGAGACCGTGATGAGCGAGATGCCAAGCGACTTGGCGTGCTCGTACATTTGGCCTTCGACGTCGCTCGATACAGCGCTGGTACATTCTACCCCCGAGACCGGATGAGAGCAGCATGCGAACACCGTCAAAAGCACGTACCGTCTAAAATGGCAAACTTGGGCCGATGATAGAATACGCGGGAAAGTGCCATCTGGAATGGAGGTTGGCGGTCCACACAGGAGCGGATATCAGACGACGTACTCGTTGCTTCTCCCCTCCACTCAACACGTCCCTCCACTCCTTGACCGTCCCCCATCCGCCTTCTCGCTCGACTAGGTACCCTAAATGTGCAGCCTCCAAGATGCTTTGCAATTCCTTCAGACCCTCTTCTGCGTTTCCGCCGTGAAGGGCATAAAACTCGCCCAACGTGTGCGGGTAAATCACCTGTTCCAACAACGAGCCCGTCACCATGTATGCGCGCTGTGGAACGACGAATACCCCAGGTCTCGGACGCCCGTTCGTAGTGTCGTTGTCGGACGTGGGACGGGTGACACGCGCACCTGGCCCGCTCGGCGCCCATAGACCCGCCAAGACGCGTGCGACAGCGGTCTTACCCACGCCGTTGGAACCCGTGATCATGAGGTGCATCCCGGGGTGAAGAGCAAGACTCAGCGCTCGGACGAGCGTCGTTCCAGATCCTGAGAGATGATCGAGGGGCTCCACATCCTCGTCAAATGCGGGAGAAACACTCTTCTCCTTGGGTTCGCCATTGAACGTGGGTGAAGGGTGTGCGAGAGAAGGGATGCAGACATCGACATCCCGTAATTCAAACGTGTTGCCGTCTCCTGGAACAGCCTGCGGGAGCGCAGCAAGACTATGTAGAGTCGATAGAAGGGTGTACAATCTACGAGAGAGGTCAGACCATAGTAATCATAGAACGGTTTGGACGTACCTGCCAGTTAAGCCAGCAACCTCGACCAAGTCTTTGTACGCATACATCAGTCTTCCGCCCGCATCCGCGAGTGAAATAAGGAGTCTACGGTTAGATATATATGCTGGGATCAAACGTTCAACAGAGTCTATCTCAAGGCATGACTGGGGTGACTTACTCTCCGTACGTTCCGCAACTACCCCATCTTTGGCACGTTGGTCCTTGCCCTCGCCGTGCTTGCGCGTGAACAGCAGCGGCACGGCAATAAGCCCATACCCAGCAGCACTCCACAGATACTTGATCACGAAATCCTCTGTCCATTCGTATGCAATCCGGATCTTGTAGATGGAATTGACGTGTTTGATGAGACGGAGGTACGCGCGAGTGAGGATGTCGCGCTCCAAGGAACCGCCATTGTAGAAACTGTGTTCGCATGGTGACACAACGTCAGGCATGGATAGATGCGTCAGGAACGGTACTCACGCGACTTCCTCGCTCTCTCTCCCCACGCGTCCGACGCCAGCCCGATAGTCACCTTCCAAACGGGCCTCGATAGCAGCAAGACGACCAAACGCAGGCGTCACTGCCTGAAGAATCTGGACAACACATTCACAATCCACGTTCACCGCAACGAAATATCTCCACACACACCTTGATCGTCAAATAGTAATTCACAAACAACAAAACAGTGCCCCTAAACCCGAGGGACCGCGAAAGCTGTGAAGTAAATAGCAATAGATCAAGGGACGGTTTCATTAGATTTCCACTGTATGCACACGGGTCAGCTTGCACGAACGCGGGGTGGGACGAAGGGGCGTACTAGATGCCGGCAACACTTTCCGACCAAGACTCGACATCGGCTGTGATGTACTGGTCGATGCCCTGAAGAGGGACGCGGTAATAGCGAAGGTGAGGCGCGGACGAGAGGTAGAGGTCGTGAATATACCGAGTGAGACGATCTCGAAAGCGGAGGGAGAGCTTTGACTGGAGGTAGCGAATCTGGCGTGATGGATTGGTCAAGACAACGTCCCTGCATACGGGTCGGACCGGGTACGGACCATAGAGTTTGTGTAAATGCTTGGCACAGCCAAGGCAAACCAGAGAGCGAGACCTTTGAGGAAGCCATAACCGTCTGCGGTGACGAGGTCTCTGACGATGCGACCATCGAGTTTGGCTACTGCGACGCTGAGGACGGTGCGGAGGACGAGAAAAGAGGAGTGTGCGATGAGGAGGAGAGCTTCGCGAGAACGAATGGATGGGATGACGATGCGCAAGAGAGATCTGAGCTGGTGCCAAAATGATACGGAGAGTTTTGATTTCTCGTTCTGCTGATGGGGTTGGGGAGGAAAGAAGCTGGCGTTATTGACAAGATCAGCCTTGACATTGTTAGAAAGAGAAAAGGCGGAACGGAAGACGAGGATGGTAGCAAAGAGGAGAACCAAAGGATGTCTTGACGGTCCAAGGATCTTTGAAAAGACGACCATCGCTCAGATTCGTGACCGTGTTCAAAGGATAATATCTCGAGACGCATGTGATTCTCATCCGGACCATACCGTACTACATACAATCAATCGTACACAATCCACATGGTCACAACATGAAACAAGCCCAACACGAATGAAACCTGCAGCTGTTCAGAAATACTGTCCGTCAGCGCAGCTGCCGTCAATGCCCCCAGCACAATAGGTCGCTCTCGCATGTCATCCCAACAACACACGACCGAAACAGCCTGTAGACATCAACACAAGATCGAGTCAAACAATCGAGAGCACTCTACCTTGGCTGCCAATACCCATGCTTTCACACTCCTTATGAGTGTCTCCCGCGATAGTCGCATCCCCAGTACATGTCCGATATTCCAACGTGACGGTCTGCTCGTATCGTCCTCGGGTAACGACGGCGAAGGGAGACGGCGAAGGGGACTCTTGACATCTTCCTCATTCGATGGAACTGACGAATGGTCCTCATGTCCGTGGTCGATGGGTGGTGGCAGTGCACGTGGGCTCGGGCTTATCTCCCGACGGACTCCATCCATCGACCTTCGGACGGGAATCAATGATCCCGATGACGCCCTGGGTGTGGATGTCACAGGATTGAACTAAAACGTTCATGAGCTTGGCCACGCAACGTCTCCCTCCGAGTTTGCACACACGTACCCTGCCTTCTCGCATTGCACTCAAGATTCGTTCGCACGTCGGACGTACCAATGGATGGACGCTCAAGAGGCCCTCCAACAAAATCAGAAATGCACGCGGCAAATGTCGACTTTCAAAAACCGCCAACAACGTGGATGTCGTTCGGAAACTGAGGATCGTTAATCGTGCTCACACTGAGAGGAACCACATCCCTTACCCCGGATATCTCAAAATTTCCTGCTCAAGCTTGTTCATCTTGTCAACTTCGTCCTTGGCGCTGATCTCACCCTCCGTCGCGTAACGATATGGCAGTCGAAAGAAAAGCATCTTGTGAAGGATCATTCCCAACGACCACATATCAGACTTTGAATCAACCTCTTGAAGACGACCTGTCTGAGGGGAGGGGAGGGACTCCGGGGATGCATATTCCAGTCTAGTGTGGGATGTGTGATGATTAAGTGAACGGAGTCACATGAACCACTTACGTTCCAGTGTTTCCCGAACGTGAACCGGAAGAGTGGATCATATCCCGAGACGTACCAAAGTCTGACAGCATTGCACGGGGTCTGGTTAAAGCAGTGTCACCATCAGGAGGACGCAGGACGGTTGGGATACTTGCATAAGTTTGCCTTCGTCCCAGGTTAGTAGCACATTCCCCGGTTTCAAATCAAGATGCAAAATCGATCTGTCGTGCTATTGGACGTGTCATCTTCCCAACTGAATCGCGGAAGAAGCACGAACCAAAAACGCAAGGCCTTCGACTACATCGGAGAACAGGCTCTTGACTTCTTCTGCACTGAACAGATGGACAGCTTTCAAGCTCGACCTTCCAGCTGCACGCCCATTCGAGCGCTCTGCCATCTCTCGGTGAAGGCGTTCACGTTCTTCTGGCGGTGCACGCTTCATTGCACGAAAGGCTCGTATACGCGCCGAAGGTGACTCGCCGTCAGTGGGAGAATCTGTCGTGCGAGATGACCGTAAATGAGGTAACCTAGTCGGTCGCCCCAAGCGAAGATCGATAAGGTCATCCAGACTGCCAATCCCAATCTTTAGGCGCAAGGTCATGAACCGAATTCCAAGGCAAACATACCTTCCTCCTTCAGCCCATTGCATCAATACGCTGTTAATAGTTGTGAGATCGATCTCAAGAGAAGCCACGACAGCCAACTCAACTGTAAAGCAGGTACTTTGGGGCCAAAGGCAGAGAACTGACACGTTTCAAGCCAAGCGTGATGATACGTAATGATGTTTCTGTGACGCAGCGTTTCCAATAATCGAATCTGCAAGCCATTGAGATTCGACACTTGATTATGATATCCCACAAACCTCGCGCAGGATGCCAAGCAGATACGAGTGAGACTCTCCAACGGCGATCTTCTTCACAGCAAAGTGTCCTAGATGAGCGAGAGGGTTCGTGAAGCCGTTTGGATACAAATAGTGTTGCCGTGCACACCCAGTGGATTACCATCCAGCACATGCTATGTCGCGGTTTAGCCGTACTCGAGCACAAGCGAGCAGACCTCGTGCGTACCTGACACAGATACACGGTCCCATTGGCACCCATGCCCAATCGATACTCTTCTTGGAAAAACGCCTTGAAATACCCCTCGGCCATCGCCTCGCGCGGAAATGCGGAAGTCCGGTCCCTGTTGTCCAACGGTGGCGGACTGGACGGCCTCGAGCTCTCGTTGGCAATCGCCAGCAACTGAAAATAGTTGGCCGCGCGACTGTGAGAACTGTTTTCGTGGCGCAGGTCCTCATCCTCGGTTTCGTGCGCAAACCCAGTCGGAAGTGGTCGATGACAAAATGGACAAGGCGAATTGGGCCGGTCGGGTATGTGCACGGTGGGGGATTTGTGGATCGACAGTGCATGCGATGTCGGGTTGTAAAGGACGACTTGATGTGAGGCGTGGAGAATGGGTTGCCATTCGGGTTCGAGGGGTGCTAGGGCCACCAGGGCTTGGTTCGGGGAGGGAGGTGCGCTCTCTTCGAACATGGTGGGGGTGAGGCAAGGAGCACTTGTGGTGGTCACGCGACTCTTTCACGTCTGAAACGTCAAGGCCATTACGACGATGATGGAATGAGTCTAGTACTCACCAAACACGCGGCGACCTTGGCGACTTTAGTGGAACGATGTGTGGAGACTGAAGTGGGTCGATAGCAACGAAAAAAGGAAACCTGTCCCTTTGTCGTTCTACACCATAGTCATGGTTCAAAAACGTCAATCACAGTCACAGTCCCAAACTGGCGTGCAATCCGGGCAAACGATTTCTCCATCTCAGGCCTCGCAGACCGCATCCCAGACAGGCTCGCAGACGGGTTCACAGTCCCCCGTGCCTACCATTTCCGCAAACGCGCCTCCAGGCTCCATCACCGTGACCCAGCCGCCTCAGTTCTCGACGTCGTACTACAAGATTGCTCAAGACAATCCCATTACCTTTGCATGGAACTTTACCAACCTCGTCGTCACGCCGACGCACCTCACTGTCTCTGCTGTGTGCGAGAACGGGAATACCTATCCGGTGGGGCCTACGGACGGAACCATACCCGGCTCGGCGACGAGCGTCGTCTGGGACACCTATGCGTATCAAACGTCGCACCCCCAACTCCCGCTAGCCCAAGCCAAATACACGCTCAAGATATGGGGAGATCAAGGCCCGAGTGCACAACCCGCGCCTGGCTTCCTCACTCCAAACAGCGCCGTGCAATTCGCACTTTATACGGCAGGGGACTATACCCCCCTCTCCAGCGGTATGCTTTGCCTCACACCGCGTAAATGGTAATTGATGTAAATGGCAGGACAAACGTGCCCGGGGTGTTCCGGTGCGATCTCGCAGCACGTTGTACATCCTGCGTTTGTCGGTTTGATAGCGACACTATTCGTCATGTTCCTCTCGGGCACGCTCGTCATTCGACGTCGATAAGTGAAGATACCCGCGGTGATTACTTTCCCCGAGATATCCTGCTCGATCCTTGCTCTTTCCTTGATCATGCATACGTCTAGTATCATTCGCATGTCTACTAATGCATTCAATTTAATCGCCGACAGGTCAATATCATATGTTGATCTTGCCAGTGGACTGGTTGTGTTAATCAACAATGCCAATGATCATCAGATCTGAGAAATACAGCTCCTGCTGCGTGGAAGATCGTAGACTCGCCGACGCCGCTTAAATAACGGAGTGCTGCTAGATAAAATGAACGGAACATCATAAAAAGCAGCTGAAACATACTTGAAACACACAAGTCGTTTCGAATGTCATTACTTGATTGGACAGACCACCCTTAGCTAATAACGTGCCTGTAATGTTCCAACTCCTGCAGAACGTATACTCGTTCGTAACGCAGTTACTTGGGCATGTCTCGAGAGGTATCGCTAATGTGGGAGTCGATTGATTTCCGGTGCAGGCTCGTCTCATACACATGCCATCAAACGCCGCGGAAATTTGGAGCGGTGTGGTAGGAAGGCACTGGTCATCTCAATACGCCGCCTTCTGCGGTGCCAGCCCGCCTTTTTATATACCCTGCATTCTAATCTGGCCTTTCCTTGCCACCACCACCACCAGTTTACTACGGCTTGACGTCGACTGTCCGCATCCCTTTACTACCGTTATCGCATGGTGAATGGAGTCACTATCTTTCACTCGAAGCTAACTAACTCCGACGTCCTTGACCTCTCGTTCCGTCCTTTTTGTGGCGCGATCCGGTCTCTTCATGTCGGTCTCGCAGGCAACCGCCAACTTGAACATGCAGAAACTACTCCAACTATTCGCATACATCCAGGATTCCCCTCTGTCCTCCGGCGACATCTTTCTAAAATTCAAAAAAGAACCACGAACAGGTGAGAGCATACATGCCGTTCATAGAGGTCGATCATTCACCGTCTTTGAAGCAGTGTGTTCTTCCATCCGAGTCGCGGAGTTGACATCACAAGCATTCCACAATTCCCCCAGCCGTGCGTCATTCCTAGCTGGCTCCGCTAAACCTCGAATACACCCTGCGCCGGAGGAGCCACTTTACGACGATACCATGCCAAAATCCAATCCCCCTCAGCAGGTGTCCCCACCATCGAGCCAATCGTCCTCAAAGGCCAAGGGCGAACCCCACACCAAAAGACAAGACCCAACCGACGAGTCGTCCACAGTGTCCAACGATATGCGAGCGACCTGGTCCCCCAGCGATACATTTCTTCCCCGTGCCAAACCCCCTCCGCCGCTTCAGTTGACCAAACACAAACGACACCGCTCCGCCTCACCCTCTCTGGGTTCCGCATTGCACAGTCGATTATCACCATCACTCTCTCGCTCGCACAGCGACGGGTCACGGCAGACACCCAAATCATGTCCCGTACTGCCGTGTTCGCCGCAACTCGGTTTGGATCTGACGATACTTGACATCACGATCGAAAACACGGACGAGGTCGTTCCCGACGGCCCACCGCTGACGAGGTCCCCCACGCTGGCGTCGAGTTCCGATACGGATGGGAACGCAGAGGTACTGTTTGAGCCGTCCGAGTTCAAATCTGCCTGGAGGTGGGAGCCGCCGACCAGTTGGAGTGGACCGCCTGCAACGGGATCCACGGACGTGACAGCGAACGACGAGTCGAAACCACCCGCAAGGGTCTGGCCCATCAAGAAGAGTGCTGTGAAACCAAAACGTAGCGACCAGCCAGCCCGCACGCATCTGGGCGCCTCGCGGACGCTCAAGAGACTGAAATCCCTCCCACTCGTCGAGATCAGGGAGCCGAAAGACGACCATGATAATGGTGTCGTTTCGGAGCCGGAGAGACCGTTGTCGTCTGGCGTCATAGTGTTGCATTACGCCGAGGACGGGTGGCAGGAGAAGCGCGTGGCTGAGGTGATCCCGATGTTGAGGGCGCTCAAGTTCAAGTAGGAAGGCCGGTGTGATCGGATCGGAGGATGCGGCGTCGTCCAATGGTCTACCGAGTTTATTTTCATTTCGTGTGCGGGTGACCTACAACGTACTCCACGTCGTCGGGTTCAAGTGATATACTCTAGTGTACGATATTTTTTGCACATCACTCCATCCTCAGATACATACATACATTACTACGATAGCACACTCATCCAATGTTAAAGCTTGCAGAATCTCAGAGCTGGAGCATTTCTGGAGGTTCCCCAAGAACGATTCACCATGTAAGGTGAAACTACCATCATCGAAGTGTCCGTGCATTTTACTGATCTAGCGTCTTTCAAAGTCCGCTCGTAGTACCCTCTCGATATTATCTCAGTCTCAACCAAGTCTCAACCGCCCGTTCCTCCGATCTACTGGAAATATGGCCCAGCACGCATCGCCGCGGTAAATCAAGTGTCCAATAGGCACGCATCCCTTTTAGGGCCGAGATCTACCAACATCTGTGCCTCCATCTCAGATGCATGTCAAGGCTCCTCAGCGGAAGCGTGCCGGGTTCAGGCCCGTACTATGCGTGCAGGTACAACCCGTATCAGCGTCAAACTGCGCCTTCCGCACTCGAGCTCAAGAACCTTTGAAAAAAGTTCGTTCAGACCTTGGGTTTGCGGACGTACCCGGTGTTGCGCGATCTAGACCATACAGGGGAAAGAAATATAGATATTCACGTGCGGCTTGTCATACCTATCCGATGATGTGCCTGTGCGTCCAAGAACACCCTCCTCCATCGCATTGATCTCGCTCTGGCTAACGTCGGAGCCGCAGCGATTTCTTTCGGTTGTTGCAGAAGGAAACGGCAGCTGGCGTTGCCGTGAACGAGGAAGCGCTACGATCTGTTTGCAATATACTCGGTCGAAGCAACGGCAACGATGTCGAACTCCGGCATGACGTTGACGCGGACGAATTGGTGGCACTCTCGATTGCTGACAGGCAGCTGTCGCAAATGGTGAGGTGCCTCAGCAAGATCGTGATAGCAGTGAGGCATCCGATTTGGAGTCGGACGGTGGTTTGGAAGGTGATGTTGTATACACCATACAGGGAAGATAAAAGTTCAGGTGAAATCGCAGCACATGTTCGTGCCCTCCTAACCACCGATCGATTGTCAGAGTCGGAATCCTCAATAGAAGCAACTGAGAGAAACGTAGAGAGCGAGTCAAAACTAGATGCTAGATTGGATAGGTGTATGAGAAGGCTGGAATTGGGTGCCAGTGGAATTGTCATGTTAACCGGCCCACGTTTCTTCCATCCATCGACACGTCCTTCATCCAGTCAAATCTTCCATGGGGGTTAATTCAAACTCGAGCTAAACACGTTGTAGGGTCAGGAGCTGCACAAAGTGTGGCCCCTCACGTAGTATAATGTGCGCTACTTGGCCAACACTGCGGGCAACCCTTTCGAGTCGGGAACTTCGTACAACCAAACCGATCTGCGCGATTTTTGTCCTCGCAGAACGTCTGAATGTAAGTGATTGATTTTTTGGGGGTATGTACCCTTCAAGCATAGTTGGAGTGGCGAGACCCTGAAAATGCCCGAGGAAGGAGGCTAAAGAATGGGTGAAGGTGTGAAGGCCAGACCTTCAGAAAGTCTGGTAGGGCCTGGTCGAACCAGAAAGACAACAACTCGCCGAGAAGCAGGGTACGACCAGGACAAAACCCACGCTGAAATCGTGTGAATGATCGACGAAAGAGTGGAGACGAAATCCAAAGCGGTGCAACAAAGAAGAGATAACAAGGAAAACAAGGTCGGGAATTCCATGGCATGCGCCAGAGACGAACAAGGTGCCATCTAGAAGTACCTGGCTGTATCAGGGCTTTCAGGCATTTCGACACAAAAGGCCTGCTCCCAAGTCCTATTCCGCAAGCTCGTTTGGTAATAGGATCCTAGGGCCACCATAGAGCAATCAAAGTACGGATAAGATATGCCCCTCGGGTCCATTTGTCAGTTCAGTGTCAACGCCGCTCGCCGAGCAGCGCCGCAATCCGTCTCGTGAACAGCTTCGCGGCAGTCTGACCTGTATCGAGGTGTCACATGTTATTGCCGGAGATACCGTAACTATCGCCCTCGCAATCTCTCGGTGCCGCGGTCGACCGGGGGCGTCCCTGCGCAGTATTTTGTTAATGTATTGTGGACAGAAGTCAAACAATAAACCGTCCAACCCAATGTTTCCGGCTGTGCAGGAGAGCAGAGTGGGTTGGCAGCTCCCGCACAGCTTCAGTGGCGATGGGCCAGGCCCATAGAGACGTCGCTCTCTGCTGCAGTACGTAACTCTGGGGGTGTGACAGACTCATCGGCTTGGGCCGTGTGCCTGGGTGGGAAGAGGCACAGCAATCGCATGGGGGGATGTGTTGGCCCTCGGGCGTAGAGAGGCGCAGTCGAAGCTCTCGTGAAAAATGAGAGAAAATCGAAAGTGGGATATGGGAGCCGTGGATAGACAGTGACAGATATCAGATACCTTGTCAGTGAGAGTCTATGAGTCAGCGTGTCGATTCAGAGCAGGGCCCAAGCTCAGTGTGGAGCGGACGGCGTTCAAAAGTTCACCGTTGGACGGATATGGGTAACTTCAGTGGTTTGCAATTGATCGGAGGAGCGAGAGAAGTTAAATGAAGGCAGTGACTCGATGATCAACAAAAGAAAGGACCTCGGTTCAAGATACCGACGTTTGTCGTGTGCTGTATAAGACGTTGAACGTTGAGGGCCCACACTGTGACATTGCGCAATCGAGTGGAATGGAAGAGAACACCTGTTGAGTAAGTGCAGTGTGGCGGGAGGGGTGTCGGGAAGTTGGCACGGACCATGTGGTGCACTGGATACACCGAAAAGTCGGTAAAGACCATATCTGGGTAAAGGTGCCCGAGTGCTGTGAGGGCGGAGCAATATTAATGCTACCTTTCTAGGAGGTAACTGGTCTGGAAACCACGGCGAATGACATGAGACTGAAACTCGCATGCATACGTGGTGGTGCTATAGGGTAATGAGTCAAGAGGTGTATGAAGAGCGGTGAAAGAAATGCCTCTGCTGTACAAAGTGGATCCAATCATAGCTGTATAGTTTGTCTATTTTTTTTGTTCGAATTTCTCTTCAGCAAGTACCTTACATAAGCATCTCGCATGGATGATCTTCAGTTCGGATCAACTGGCTGAAGCGCTGACCCTATGAAGTCCTCTTTCTCTCACGTAGCGTCGTGACAGGGGAACACTCGCTACCCTTTCACGGTGAGATACCATAGTCTGCGGCATCTTGCGACGCTTAACCTCTGTTACAGTTGCGCATACTCCACGCATCCTGTTGCGGTTTTTCCTCGGAGCACGTCGTTTTACGGACGTTGTAGGTATGCACTGAACTCCATCATCACGCTGAGTTACGCGACCATATGAATGTGATTTTGGACTCAATATAAATTTTCGGCACTAAAATGGATATCCCCGAAATGGTAGGCCTTATCTTTTTCTACAGCAGATGCCCAGACGCGAGCTCGTTGTTTGGGTACCATTCTTCAGCGTGGCTTGTAATGTGGGCTGAAGGCACTTGGACACTGCAAGAGCTATGCAGACAGTGTGCTTAGGTCTTCTCGACTATGACGACGCTGCCTGCGGGCCGGCACCCCTTGATTGCTGTGCCGCTAAAGCGGTGCGGGAGCTGGGGCCACCGAACGACATCCTGCGCCTCCTCCGCACTGTCCATGACACCGAGTTGTTGTGCAATACGTCGATGAGCAAATTATCGTATCAAAACCCCACAAATTAACTATCCCCCTCGTTGGCAGTGGGAGACACAGCCTTTGTGCACATTGTCTGCCTGCGCCATCGCCACCTCTGTCCCAGAGTCCCGCACATTGAAAATAAGACTCCGCGCGGGTGTGTGCGGAGCCTGTTGACGTGATGCACTGGAAAGCATTTCGTACAAAATTGGACAACGTTTGATCTACACATTTCATCATCCTTCCCCATCCGCTAAAGCGCGGCCTCGGGAAGATACTTAAAGCGCACAATGGGTTTGCCACCGCATGTCCCCTCTTTTCTAGCATCCTCATCCACCATGTCCTCGCATTCAAAGTAAGTGTCTATTACTTGTTGACAAGAAAGACGTTGATGTTCTTGTCCAGCCCCCATCATTTTGTCCACCAGGGTCATGTTTATTATGAGAACAGTTCAGGACCCCCTGTCTCACGACAGTCGCGCTCCCCAGAACAACCATGGACATCGAGCTCCCCGATCGGTGATCAGACTGGTTACTCTCAGTCCTACCAGTCCGTTGACCTTGTCGGGGAGCAATTGGAAGTTCATGATGCGGAGGTATATCCATGCCACAACTCTTACAACGCTGCAATTTATTCGGCCTTCTTCAACCTGCAGGATACGACTTACTCAACTAATCAACCTCAGACGAACATTCCGTTGCAAGTCCATAGTGTCCGAACCGACGCCACATATACCAATGTTGGGTTGCTCCACCTTTGATGCCACACTGCCTGACACTTCCTTTGATGTTTAGGACGACACTCCTTTGCAACCTTCGATCTACTCGCCATACGATCCCTACACCGCACTTGATTATGGACAGTTTCAACACCAGAGTGGTTACGCTCCTTATGAACCATATTACGAACCGCAACTCTACATACCCAGTGCACAGTCAAGCAGTAACTTTGCACAGGGCTTCCCCATCCCGCAAACTTCTCAAGGCCCTTCTGCAGCCAACTATCCGCACACTTCGTCGGCACAGTTCCTCTCGCTGGACCACACGAGACCTGTGTACCAGACAAACCCCGATGCCCCGCCTATCTCTGCCGACTTCTCGCAGGATGTTAACACAGCGACCTTACAGTTGCCTAATGCGAACACTAGACAACACAGCCATCCATTTCCTGTGGCGACTTCCTCCTCAAACCAGAGCTCAGTCGCTGGTCCGAGCCGTCTACAGCTGAGTTCACCCGAGAGAAGACGCTTACTACCCCTGGCCGCCGACGAGGAGCACTCCGTTAGTGCTGTATGCCAATTTGTGCGCCGCCGTACAGCTGACACAGAAGCAGACAGGACGGAGGGTGGTTCCCCGTCCCGGTCGAGCATGGAGTGTGCATTCCACTGATTCCTGCGTTCCTGGGTGGGGCCGGGTGATTCCTCAAGAACGGTATTCAAGCAAAAGCATCACGTCATATAACACGCCTGCCCCGCATGCCCCCATCACCTTCAATTTGGAGAACCCGAATCAAATCGGGATCCCAATTATCGACATTCTGAATCAAACAGACCGCTTCGCTCGCCTCCAGAATCCCACAGAAGCCTTTGATATGGAGAAGAAGACATTTACTCTCCGCATCCTGGTGAGCTTGATAATTTGATCGGTGATTTGATTTGTGGCTAAACATTCAACCGCCGGGATGCCAGTGGCCTGGGTACGAACCTTGGAACAAGACAATTTCTGCCATGGACTGGAAGAAGAAACGTGATCCTATCAAGCGTGTGAAGCTCGCAGAGGTGGTGGCAAGGGCTGTCCGTGAGCTGATCGAGGTTGGCATCACTACTGTCGGCTTGAAATCTGAACGTAGGCTAACGCTCTCCTGCCAGAAAAAACGTAACGAGCGGTGCGATGCAGATTATACGCAGTGGAATGTCGGACAAGACGGCATTCAGCTCAACGAGATTTGTCTCGTTGCGTTGTTACCCGTGTCGAGGGGCAGTTGGCAGCCTCAGTTTTGTTTGACAAAGCCTGGCCGCTGATCCGCCCCGGCTCACCTTGCCGTTTTTTCTCCTGGGTTTCTGTGTCGTTTACTTATTTCCTTCTTTTGTCTTTTCTTTGACATCGGCATCTTCTCATTATCTCCTTCACCCTGGAATGACCGGTAATTTTTTCTTAGATTCAAACGTACGTCATTTGGTTTTTCTGACCGGTCGCATTAACAGTGACTACATTCAATCCATCCCTTCGCATCACATATTGGTTTAGAGATGCATTCTAAATACATAGCATGGCATAGGCATCGTTCAAGACAGTGTAGCATGTTTTTATTTTTCCTTCCTTCGCTCCGTTTCGTCCCAAACTCTGTCCAATGACACTTTTGGTTTTCACCATAATGCTGTGGCCCTGGTAGTGGGTCACATCTTTGTACATGAAGTAGTGGAGTTGCATTTGACATATGGATAGGTTTTGCCACACAACTGGTTTGTGT
This sequence comes from Harrya chromipes, assembly GCA_038091155.1. Classification (NCBI taxonomy): domain Eukaryota; kingdom Fungi; phylum Basidiomycota; class Agaricomycetes; order Boletales; family Boletaceae; genus Harrya; species Harrya chromipes. The sequence goes on from JBBPNX010000001.1 coordinate 223,136, forward strand.
GGGCAACGAAAGTTGTGCCAGTGGGAATGGCAGGGCCGCGCATTTTGAACGCTACGGCGATGAGGCTTACTTCTAGGAAGGTCACGTGCCGACACCAACTTGAACGGTGTTCGCCGAGTTTGAAATAACCTCGCTGCCTTTCAAGCATTCGACGAGATCGACGCCGGATTAGATGCTAGTCAATAGCGGCTTATAGATAAGCCAGTAGGTCTTTTTTTGCATCGTGGCCGCTTCGTCCAGTGAACGTGAGTACGTCGAACCTGAAACTATCACGTCCTCATCTTGACACTTTTTCAGGAATCGCTCCAGACTGACGCGATCGTGGTGGATATCTCACAGTTTACATTTTTAGAGGACGGTCTCTTGACAATCTGATCAACGATCCCAGTCGTTCTCGTGCGTCCGAGTACGTGTGATTTGAATGGCGCCATCGACGACGGGCATCCCACCACCCGACGCGGAGATCGACGTGACGATGCGATTCCCCGGATCGTCGCTCACGTTTAGCCTCTCCGAATCATCGGCACTGGCACCCCCCGGTCCAGTCCCAACGACGTTTGGACCTAGGGTGGGTCAAATCACCCTCACCCGAGGCCACGCCAACCCGGTCAACATGAGCGGATCTGGGTCGGAGGACTTGCCAACGACCATCGACACACACACCGAGACTGCAACGAGAAGCTCCCCGATCAAGAAGATCACGATGAACACGCCAAACATTTTCGTGGGAACCTCTCGTGGCGTCGTACCCCACCTGTCGAGGGACCATGTGAATGGGTCGGATGCGATCCGGTGGACAAACGTTCCGTTCGAATCGTTGTGAGTCGCTTGTTTTCCCGCCATACGTTCGATTCAGATACGTGTGTATTCACATTGGGTGATGTAGTTTAGAGCAAGTTCCCCCGATCCCGACTTTGCAACACGGGCCGTATCCGTTGCATCGGTTTTTGGGGTTCGACGAGGATCGGCAGATCGTGTCCCTTTGTCTTCGAAATCCGCTCGATACGCGGGAGATGCCGCCCAATGGAAACACGCACGTCTCGGCCAATTGTGTACGGGGCGTCAAAAAGGTTTGTTTTCAATACTCCAGGCATCCTTGTTCTGATGATGGCAGGTGACACTATCGGACTGGCGCGAGTATGTCTACAAGATGCAACCCGACGTCGTCTTCGCCCTCACTGATACGCCGTTCACACCGCCTCCCTATTCACAGAAACGTATCACGAAGTGCATCGAGCGGAGTGTGGCATGGGTCGCAGATATCCTTCGCCCCCTTCCGGTTGCTGGAGAAGCTGATTCATCTGCATTCACATCCGGACCAGGACCAACGCCCCACGCGCCTCGACTGTCGCGCCATCCGCTCAACGTGTTTGTTCACATGGCAGGCGGAACATCGTTGACAGCTCGCGAAGCCTTTGCCTACGGACTCCGAGAAACACTGCACGGCCCTGAAGCAGCGTCTGTCGCGCCACTCCGGTCCCTCGATGAGGGAATCGCGGGCTACGCGTTCGACCTCGCCGTTCTGCGTGGCATAAAGCCAAGTCCGAACACGTCACAACATCAAACACTCCCCGACGAACTGGGGACTCCCGACATGTTACAGTACCCAGAATCGATCGTCGAGATACCGACACCACATACAGAAGATGTGGGCCTGACGGCGTCGGGTGCCTTACCCACGGCCGACTCTCCCGCACCAGCGTCACCGAGTCTAGCATCGCTGCTCGGCGCGTCGCTCGGACAACTTTCGAAACAGAAACTACGCCTCGTGACAGGGGTGCGATCGCCTCACGAGATGCTCCGTCTCATACGGGACGTGGGCGTCGATCTTTTCGACGTCGGATGGGCGATGAACGCTGCTCATATTGGCGTCGCGCTCGACTTCTATTTTCCAGCGCCTGTCGATGCGAGCGACAGGGAGCTGGGCGCGCCACGGCAGCCTCTGGGACATAACCTGTACGATCCCGTGTATGCATGTCAGTTTGGGCAACTCGCGGATACACTCATGAGTGTAGAGGAAAGTGCGAAGGAAAATACGACGACGAAGCGTCGCGCGTGCCCCTGTATCGCGTGCTCGCCGTGCGCACCGGTGTCGCATATTCTACATAGCACTGTCGATCAACAGTCGTACGCTACGACTGGTGCGGAAGCAACCTCACTGTATGGGAAACCGCACAGTCGCGCGTACATCCATCATCTGCTTCACACGCACGAAATGTCTGCGCACACACTCCTCGTGGCGCATAATCTCGCGGTCGTGTCTGCGTTTTTGGCTGACGTCAGACACTTGTGGGTAGAGAACGAGGAGTGCAAGAGTGCGCGGTTTGCGCTCGAGGTGGACAGGTTTAGTAATGCTTACGATGAAAGTGGGGAGTTGTTCATCGGTGCGAAGAAGGATTGGGAGTATATTGATAAGGCACGGGGGAAAGGGAGGCTTACTAGGGAAAGGAAGAAGCAACTGGAAGAGGGTGAAGAAGAATGATACCAACACGTGGAAGTGAGTGGGAATTAGATGTTAGTGTACACTCCCAAAATACCACTGACAGACTTCATGTCACCGACAACTCATGCTTACCGTCGTCATCACAGCCGACTGGCAGACAAAGATGTACAATGCTTACGCTTGATCAAAGCACCACAGGTCTGGAGGAAATAGTGGGTTAAGTGTCGGGTACGAAGACAGATGTTATTCTATGCAATGCAACGATTCTATCCCTACGCAATACAGGGTCAACGGGTAAGTTCTAAGACAGAAGCAAATAACAGAAGCTGTCTACCTGTGGCACCTAGTAAGAGTCGAATGCACTCGTCCTAGCGGCAGAGAACGAGTGTTCTAATGGTGCGACTCTGCCTCCCTCGCGATCTGAGCGGCATATGGGTTCTTTGGATCCTTGGCATATGTTTCCGCTGAAATAGTGTGAGTATCGAGAGGAGTTGATGAAACTCGGTGGGACGTACAACGGACAGCAAGGTCTTGCATCTGGTTGACGAGGTAAAAGGTGACTGCAGACGCGGCAATGAAGGGTGCCAGAGGCTTCATCACCTGTCAACGTAACAACACAAGTTCATAACCCCCAGGTAGTAAGAACGACGACCAGCGGTCAAAAGGGCGAGCGAGGAGCGGAGAAAAGACGGCGGCATGAGTGATGAACGCAGGTGAGCGGTGAGACGAGAGAACGGAGACATACAGGCGTGTTGAATCGTCCCCTCCAGAAGAAAATGTATTGCAACATGTTTTTGACGTTGGAAATGGACGATGAACTGGATGAACTTGCGCTCGTAAGTAGGAAAGGAACTGCACCAGGATGGACGTGGGTCAAACCGGAAAACCTCGGTACCCAATACAGGTAGTTAGTTCCCACATCCTCTTAGACTCTCCAGCGTGGCCATGCCTCCTCATGCAGCACTCGCAGCTACTCCATGTTTGCTCTGCGGGTTGAGTCAATTCAATTCCTTGCTAATGGTTTTCGCCAATTTTCGTCAACACCGCGTGCTCAGAAGAAGCCTATAGACCACTATGCAACACTTTCCATTCCAAGGAGCGCTACCAGGGCTCAAATCAAGGTGCTGACCTGGTTACACCGCCTAATGTATCTTTGTTAACTACCTCTTTATTGATACAATATAGACAAGTTACTACCAGGTGAGATCATTGACATTGGTTACATTGACAGCATCCCACTCATATGACCATCGAGGGGCCCAGCTGAGCAAAAAGTACCATCCGGACGTCGCCAAGGATCGTGCGTCACAATCCAAATTCCACGCCGTGAGCGAGGCGTATGCAATTCTGGGTGACGACAGAAAGCGGTACGTTTCCGTCCAGCAGGGCCTTACGCTACCATCTCCTGCCCTCTTCACTCACCCCGTTTACCCTTGCCCAGGCGCGAATACGATCGCTCCCTCGGTTCCCCCTTTCATGCGTCCCACGCGCAAGGGCACCATCCCCAGGCGACGACCACCCGACCCTCCCAGCAACCCGGTTTTAAACATTTTTGGCCCAACCACCCCAGAAACCGCACGAGAGACCCTGGGGGCCATCCTCGTCATGACCGACCATCAGACGTGCGCACGGACCCATTTTTGAACCCGTCTGTGCAGAGGGCGACGGGATATCGACGTGCTGGGCCTGGCGCAGCCTCGCAATCGAACAGCGCGCAACCCAATACACAGGGTGCATCCCAGAGTGAGGGTTACGCTGCGTGGACGGCGTCGAGGAATCATAGTAGTGATGCGAGCGAGGGACGGCGTGGAACGGTAGACAATCATGATCGTCCAACGCAAGACGAGGCTGCAGCACAGAGCGGTGTTTTGCGTGCCCTCGGGGCATCAGGACTTGTCGGTGTTATCATGCTCGTTGCTACCCTTGGAGGTAACTCGAAACGGACATCTTAGACGTGGCTGTATGGCTTTATGCACCCGCTGTGATACGATACAGATACTACGGATGCACGGTATGTACATCTATCCCCATCAAGCAGCAGTCATAAACGGGCTGGATCTCGTGCACCGTCAAATCTGAAGGTCTGACTACCGGTCTTGTCTGTTGGCCACTTTTTCGGCCCAAGAGTATAACAGGGTAGCTACTCTCGGTCCCGTGGACTAGTGGTTAAGCTTCAGGTGCGGGCTACAGTATGTGATTTATTTTTCTCGCATTACTGTACCGACGACGACTTCAAAGACATGCCGGACGGGCCTTGCAAGCCCTTCGGGACTTAGTGTTGGACAATGCGGAGAAGTCATTGAAGGTAATTCGAGAAACGGACATTGTAAACTTGGACATGGCCATTTCTGTGTATGCGAACCATGTATTCCCCACAGAACCGGAACTTCGTAATCCTACAACAAGCATCCCGAGAAATAGCGCTACATATGAACAACCTGGATCTCGTGTACAACCTAGTAGTAGTAAACTGAAAGCCCAATCCATCAGGGGAAACTACAGGTTTTTCTTGTGGGCCACCTTTCTAACCCACGTCTCACCGACGTAGATGAGCTGATCAAATGGTTGAAGATAAGCGTAATAGCGGTGGACAAGCTCTTCTCCTGTGGGTGGCGAAGACACCACTGGCTGGAGAATCGGTGCACGCTGTTCTCGCTCCACAGGATCCTCGGCAAGGACCTCGCCCAAGACGCTAGGGTCCACAAAAATAGGCCCTCGTGCGCCCTCGTCGAGGTAATGTGTCAGCCGTGGGTGCACGCAACCCGTTTCCTCCGACATGACCACCTGGCCTCCCATATCCAAAACTGCGCTCGCGTGAAGGGAGCCCTGGGATGATGTGACCGCTTCTGTGGGACGTACAACGACCGGAATGGTCCCCGAGTACATATGCCAGACGGTTAGCATTTCGGGCCTTTCCTTCTTCTCCCAAGGTACCCACTCCTCCTCGTCATCCTCAAACACTGGCAGGTTCCTATTCTTGAAGGGATGTTGAGTAGAGGGATCATCGGGATCGACGTCTTCGTCCTGTGCCCGAGGTGACTCGATCACAATCCGGAGACCGCTGGCAAGTGTCTGATAGTATGTATCAAAGTTGGGGATATGTCGACGGTCGACTGTGATCGGGATGGTGATAGCTTCGCTTGTTGTTGTCACAATGTCCTGCGACAGAACTTCGTCCGCCGTAGAATTCGGCATCATGATGGAGACTAGGTGATCGTGACGGAAGCGATACGGAGGTGTCCGAGTCCGGGATGTGGGATTTGCCTCTTCAATATCCTGCGATGTGGAGCGAAGGATACGTCCAGGTCTATGTATCATCAAGTCGCCGGGACCCGCCAGGTCGTACTCTGCAGCCCACTTTGACGAAATTTCTGGCTCTACACTGGCACGGACCCTCAATGGTGCGGTAAATGTGCGCGCAGGTCCGGTTCTGGTGATAATCACAGTAGCTTGAGAATTGGAACCTGACGGTTAACCATCAGAAAGTGGCCCTCGACACGAACATCTATAAGATGTACCTTCAGTAAACACTGAGTCAGGGATACTAGTTATTTCTGCCGTATAATTTGTAGTAAGAAAATCCTCCCCAGGGCAATTGTTACGCGAGAGTTTGACTTTTATATCCTTGGAGCTCGGCTTTGCATGAGGACCCGCAGGATCATAAAGCGGCTGGAAACTTGTAACTCCTGCCGATATTTCTGCAGTCGTTCCGTTTGCAAAAGGCATCCGGACAAAGTACTCGTACATGGACTCCATGTCGACAATCTGTGATCCGCGAATGAAGATCAGTTGACTGTTGGTTCTCAAAGACGACTAACCTCTACTTGGTTCCAGTTAAATATCGGCGCAGCACTTGAAAAATCGAGAGCTGGAGGGAAGTTTGTGGAGGGAATGAGCACGGCAAAGTCTTGCACGACATCGTGGTCTTGAACAACTCCATTCGCCAAGAGCATGTGTTGCGTCGTCTCGAAGACAACTCGCTCCTCTTCTCGGACAATCCACAAGTCCTTGTTGGTGAGCGTCTCGCGGAGCGCAATCTTGTCGCTGTCATTCGCATATCGCACTGGCGGCCAGTCCCACGGTGACGAGGCTTGGAGATTAGGGCCGAAGGGTCGTGCATTGTGCATCTTGGACCGTTTCCTGTCTTCCTCGGAACGCCTGATTCAATATACTTCAACGATTACGAGAGCAGAAATAAGGGAGTCGTACAAAGCCTTCACGAAAGACCGTTCTTTGAGGCGCAGCCCCAACATGACGGTTTCGACCGTAGGACATCCTGCGCTTATCTTGACCCTGGCATCACCTTGCACGATGGTATTCGGAGCGAGATCGGGTGCTCTGACCCATGCTTTGACGGTGCATTCAGGAACGGGAGCTCGAATGCTCCCATGAACCGTCCCGAGTAACGCAAGGAGGCTCAAACTATAATGAAGAGGTTTTGTGCGCATTAGCACAAAGATGTGGGTATGGAATGGACGAATAAGGCTTGAATGTTGGTACCTCGCATTGTATTTATACGTTCGACTCGTAGGCGCTCTGGACGGACTTGATACGTTCCCGACGGAAAAACGATCGATTTCCGTGTGACACTTTGATGGTTGGGATCTGGAATGTTATGCCCGTCCGCGCAGTCGCGTACCCATATCAAGCGAGCTGTGCTTGCCGTCCACAGGTGATGAAGGAAATCCGCTCGCCGCACGGTCTTTTAACAATAAGCCGCCGGCAGCACCAAGACTCAATGGTCGAGTCCAAAGTCTGAGACGGAAGTACCAGGTGGGAAACAACCCTTGGATCGTTTATTCAGTGGGACAATTGACGAGTCGTTCAAAGTAATTTCCATCCAGTCGAACGACGACACAAGAACGAACATGGACATAGACTTTAAGCAATAACCATGAGCTGACCACCAATTGGTTGCGTACGATCAGACGGCAACAAGCCGTTCTGAAAAACTGATACGCCGCTCCTTATATTGGCCACCTTTTTAGCCCACGTCACACGTCGATTGGACAGGTTGAATGTCCGTGGCGGCGGTGTATGAGCTCTTCGCCTTGCGGAGAAGAGATCACCGGTTTGAGAACCGGTGCGCGTAGCGCTCGCTCCGCAGGACTGTCCGCAAGGACCTCGTCCAAAACACCACGGTCCACGAAGACGGGGCCACGAGCATCCTCATCGAGATGATGTGCAAGTGAGAATTGTACACAGTCCATCTTGCCTGACACGACCACCTGGCCAGTCGTATCCAAAGCCCTGGTCGCACGAAGGCAGTCCTGCGATGGCATAACCCCCTCTGCAGGAAGTACAACGGCTGGAACGGATCCCGAGTATGCATGCCAGATGCTGGGAGTTGGCATTGTGGGTATGCTCTTATCCCACGGCACCCATTCCTCTTCGTCATCCTCAAACACTGGCGGACTCAAATTATAAGAATCACTAAGGCGGGGTTCGGGATACGGATCATCGGGGTCGACATCCTGATTATCTGTGCGAGGTGTCTCCGTTGTGATCTGAGGTGAGCTCGCAACTTGATCTGGTAGTAAGTTTCGAAGGGGGTGATTTGCAGACGGTCTACCTCGATAGGAATGGTAATCGGTTCGCTCGTCGTCGTCACAATATCTTGTGTTTGGATCTCGTCCGGGGTCGAGTTCGGCATTATAAGCGAGGCACCACGATCAGGCCCAATGTCTCCGGAGATCGTTGTTCCTTCTTCAATATGCTGCATGGTGAAACGAAGAACATATTCAGGTTTATGATCCGACCTTTGGTCCGCCTCTTCAATGTGATACTCTATGGCCCATTTTGAGGAAATGGTTGGCTGTACACAACCCGGGCTAGAGCCTGATAGTTGCACATTAAGCGATACATAATCTGTACAAACATTGCTAGAACGCACCTTCAGTAAACGCCAAGCTAAAGACATTGCTGATTTGTGCCGGATAAGCGGTATTGAAGAAAGTCTTCTTCAGGACGCCGATTGTGCGTTGGAGTTTGACTTCTATAGTTTCGGAGCTAAGCTGTACACGAGGGTCCGCAGTGTCGTAAAGTGGTTGGAAATTTGTGAGTCCCGCTGATCTCTCTACCGTCGTCCCATTTGCAAAAGCTACGCGGATAAGCACTCATAGATGAACTCCACGTCGATCATCTGTGTAAATAAGACCAGTCCATATCGGTTTCAGAAGCCAAACTGACCTCTATTTCATTCCCGAAGAACATTGCTCCGGTATTCAAATAATCTAGAGCTGGAGGAAATTTTGTGGAGGGGACAAGGACAGCGAAGTCTTGCACGACGTCTCGGTCTTGCGCAACCCCATCAGGCAAAGGCACGTGGTAAGTAGTCTCAAAGGCGATTCGTTCCTCTTCTCCGACAACCCATAAGCCCTTGTTGGCGAGCCTTTCATGGAATGCAACATTGCTGCTGTGGTTTGCAAAACATGAGGGTGGCCAAGCCCACGGTGATGAGGGTTGGAAATCAGGCGCTGAGGTTTGTCCCGAGCCCATCCACATCTTGTCTTCTTCAGAGCGTCTGGTTCAAGGAACACCATCTGCGAGAAATCCAACATGAATAAGAAATCCATACAAGGCTTTCGTTATTTGAGGCGCAGCCACAACAAGACGATTTTGACTTCAACTTGAGCCTGACATCCCTCCGTAAGCCGTGCCCAATAGAGCAAGGAAGCTGCGAATACACTGGGAGGATAGTAAGCGCATCGTCAATAAATGGGTGCATTCAACCTAACAAGTGTGTCCGTAAGCATATCGCTCCCACGCGTGTCACCTGTGGTCGGGAAGTGTCTCAGCCCGAGCAGACACCCGCCATCAACTGGTCCCGCTACTCCCTCCTCCTCTGACCTTGTACTGGCAATAAGTTGGTTGCCGGAGTACGTAGATGAGCTTTAACATCGGACCTCGGAACTCATTCAACCCCGAAGCCCACTTTCCAAATGACTTTAACGGCTTCCCTAGCCCATTGACACGCGCTGTTCTGTTGGTGGCATTTCCGGTCGCCTCACGATAAGATCATGTGGTTCCTCTAGTAGCGGCGATCAACCTCTTCGTGTGAGGATCGTTCTGCAATCGAGAGGAGAGACGAGATCCATGAGGACAGGTAGGTCCATCAAAGGGAATCATGGACCGGACCTGTGGCACGAAGAGGACCACTACGCACTAGAATCACGAATATGGTCCGCGAAATCGTCAAGGACGCTAGAGACCATCGGACCGACGCGCCCGAGACGAGCTCTTGAGCCACGACCGTCACGAACTTGAAGGCCAAGCCTGAGTCCCACGCTCGTCACAGGCTTATGGCGCGTTCCTTGCTTGGGACGACCATGCTTCATGGTACAGATACTTAAAAGCGTGCAGGAGACCCCAGTCCCTTCAACGTTCTATTCTTCCGCCATGTCTCTGACGTCGTGCACACCGCCCTTGCTTTCGATCTTCGTCTTTTTCTTGTTCAAGGCTGCACAGGCTCAGACTAATAGCTGGCCTCATCCGTATCCCGGAATGCCATCCGGAGATTACAATCCCGAGTGGCAAAGCTGTGCGTCCTTGACATGACATACCACAACTCCTCGTTCATGACATAACCATCTTGCAGACTTTCAGGTGACCGAAAGCCTTCCGGGTGTCTCGTGGCCACTTTCTCGTAATTGGGCAGGCAATATCCCTGTTCAAAGAGCAGACCATCCGAACGATACCTTGTTCTTCTGGGCATTCGAATCTTCGAATGGATCTCTTACAGCGAATAACAGTGAACCTTGGGGTATCTGGCTTAACGGAGGAGGGTGAGACCGTAGCGCATATACGGTATTAACTAATGACTCTGTGCAGACCTGGTTCTTCGAGTCTCCTTGGTCTCTTTTTCGAGGTTCGTCCGCTCGCTTCCTGAGTTATTTTCCATAGTAGTCGACTCATTGACGTCAACACGGCAGAATGGCCCAATCCACATCCAGAGCGATGGCTCGGTTGTCGACAATCAGTATGCGTGGACCAATGTTGCAGATTATGTGTGGATCGATCAACCTGTGTACGTTTGTGTCCTTCTCGTCTGGATTGTAATTTCATGTGTCCATATCAGTGGCATTGGATACAGCACCGCTGACGCTGATGGACTTGGTGAGTATGCCACGCTAGTTTCCATCCTTCGTTGCTCTATACTGACACCCATCTAGTCGCCGACGAAGATCAATTGGGTACCGATTTTGTGAGGATTGACGATATGCCGGCGGAGTACCACACTAACCGGTCCGTAGATGGGATTCCTCGAAAACTTCGTCAAGGTGTTCCCAAATCTCGCTGAACGACCTTTGTATATCACCGGTGAGAGCTATGCTGGAAAGTATATCGTAAGTGCCACCCTTCCACACTTACAAACTGAATCCTGCTCATGTGGTCTAAAGCCTTACATCACGAAAGCCTATTTCGAGATGGATAACCCACCCGTTCATCTCGCAGGGATTGCCATCGGAGATGGAACCATTGCGTCCTTAGAAACAGCTATCCAATTGCCAGTGGTTAGTGTTATGGAGACGTACCCACAAATTATCGGGTACGATACCGAGGTGTTTGAGTATTTCAGAGAACAGTATGTGCGAGCCGTTCAAGGGTGGATATTATCGAAATGCTTATCCACAACTCAGGAGTGCACTCTGCGGGTACAATATCACTCTTCAATACCCTCAACCGGCACCTTTTCCAACTCTGAATGCTTCGATACATCCTTCTTACGCTACCGGTGGGAAATCCAATTCAAAACTCACAAGGCAAGGCTTCCTGCGTCATGCACGGGATCGCCTTGCCGCGAAGCTGGGTGAGAGAGATGGTGCTCAATTGAAGCACACCGAGAGAGTTCGTACTCGGGACGTGTGGAAACGTGACCTGGCCGGTCGACCAAATGGAACCATCGATCCTTGGTATCATTGTGACCTCTACGACGAGCTTCTCGACTATGCCGTCAACTTTACCTTTCCCTGGTGTGCGTCTTTACCTCTTCTGTTCACACTCATTTCTGGATCTCACCTCAGCATCCGGCCACCAATTCGATCCCTACAATATTCCTGATGCATTGAACCCGGAAGCGCTGATGGATGCGAGCGTCTTTCTGAATAGTTTGTGTCCAGATATGGGCTGTTTGGTTGTTTCTGATACACATTTCCCCCAGATTCACAGACGCGTGCTGCAATCCATGCGCCGACGAGCAAGATGTGGTTTGAAGTGACCCCTTTCCCGTTTGCGTTCGGGGGGGACCCAAGTGAGCTTCAATCCTTTGTTCAAACGAACACGTTTACTGACGATGAGTTTTCCAGGCATCGAGTGAGTGTTTTTTGTAAGCGGCATGATGAGATACTCAAGGACTCAGACCTATGGCATTCCTAACAGAACTTGCCACGAATGCCACCGCGCATGGGGTGTCGATCATCATATATTCCGGAAACGACGATTCTCTCGTCCCGCACTTTGGTTCTCAAGGTAGTCTCCTCTTCAATCCTCGTCACTATAGTCTGCTCAACTGCTCGTATAGTTACCATCCAAGTACGATACTGTGGACTTTGCAACTTGCTCGCATGTCTGACTTTTCCTTTTCGTGGCTCAGAATACTACGTTTGGTGGAATCCAAGGTTTCACGCGTAAACCCGCCACCCCATGGTACAACGACGCCGGCGAGTTTGGTGGCATCGTCCATCAGGAACGTGGTTGGAAGTACGTCCTTGTTGATCATGCAGGCCATTTCCTTGGGTACAACAATCCCATCTCTGTGAGGGAGCATTCACACCTATACTCCCTTTTGCTAATGCCCCAATCTAGGCTCTTACGCTCGTCCGAGAATTCATCTTTGGTAACAATCAAACTGGACTGGTGACTAACACTAGTTCTGGGACGGTCAGCGTTGTCGGAGGAGAAGTGTCCTCCCTTGCGGGCGAAATCATGACTGGCCAAGCGGCTATCTATTACGGGCATGTTACGACAGCATCAAGCTACATCTTTCCGTCGGCTACTGTGGAGGCTTGGGAGTCGTACATTTCGACAGCGACAGCGACGAGTCGAGCAAGCTCCATCACTTCATGGGGTTCTACGACGAACAATATTGTCAACTTGGTCGGAGGAAGCGCGTTAGCGGTGATACTCGAAATGTTGTTTTGAAATCGCTATAAGCTTTTTTTCTTTGCTAGGATTGCTTGGAACGGGGTCCCCACAGACATGCGGGCCGAGGGGATGTTAAGCTTGTGATAACCTACTCTTTTTATGACTATCTATGCTATTGGCTTGTACAATACAGTGAAGCCGTTGAATCCAAGACTGCCACGTACGTTCTTTGAATCCCTGCCACGCCGAATATTCTGCGTCGTTTCCATTGCACCAAGTCTACACGAGACAGTCCTCTAAGAACAAGTTATCTCAGGCATCTCGATGCGACATCATTTATTGACTGGTATCATTCGATGCTCTGGGTACTTGATTTCGAAATTTCTGCTGCATTTCCAATGACAAAAATCACCTTGTAGATACGGGACACAAAGAAATCTGATTATGCTACGTCCTCATCAAAACCGTGCGCCGCAGGATTGGAAGAAAGAAAAGATGGACCCAGCAGGCACAGATCCACGATAGAATGTGGATTGAATCCGTGCTGCGACCGAGCCTAGGAATAATGAAAGGCTGTTGGATGATCGAACGGCTTGAACGTCATCGAGTACGTACCAGCCTTGATGCCACCCGATCCAAACCCGAACACTTCAGTGATAATCACCCTCGTGATTGGATGGGCAAGTAGGATGCCTAAAATCAGAACGACAACGGCGATTGTGTACCGACGGTTGGCGACTGGGTGAACAAAAAGGTGATTTTTGAACGCATTTGTCGACCTCGACAAGGGAAATGGCTTGCGACTTACCGTTCGTGACATGTTTCCACACATTGTACAGTCTGGAAGCGGTTTCCTGCATGGCGTTGCGAAGTGGTCGTACCCAACTGCACAGTCTGGGCACAGCTTTCCGAACGGCATCGCCGAGCTGCGAACACATTGTGCGGAGAAAGCCAAGTATAGCCATTATGATGGCAATGAAGTTGGGGATGGGAACGGTGGAATGAATTCCCGCAAGTTTGCTGCGGCATTAAATGGACCTGCCGTACGTCCTCTACCGTCGGAGGGCAACGCAAATCAGACGAAGAATTGGACAAGAAAGAATCGAAAGAAAACCCTGCCGGTCAAATTGTTCGTACAATGACTCTCAACCCGCTTCCACCTTGGACAAGTTCGGTGTTAGGCCAGAAACGAAGTCTGTGAGCCTGTGGCGTCCGAGCAAACAGTGAATAGCAAGTCCGAGCGGTGAGGAAATAGCGCACGAAGAAGTAAAGGTTGAATATCAGGATAATGCATCCATCATGCAGTGTAGTAGGAACGCTGTCCTCCTAGTTGCAAGTTCCTGTTGGGATTAGCGCCGCGTCCAGGGACGTTAGACAGATCTCGTCTCTTCGCGGTGGTCAAGCTCGATGATTCGAATGAATGTTCGATCAACGACTCGGAAGCGTTTATTTACGTGGAGAACTCTGGGTATGGCGTCGTTCGAACAGCTTCCCTCAAGAGAACGCAGCGGCGACGAATTCGTCGTGAACCTAAGGATTCAATCAATTCAAAAATCCAGCGGATGCGCTTCGCCGTTCTGAAAGAAGCACCCACTGCATTACGCCTGTGCAGTTCCCACTCAAGCAGCAATTTGTGATGCTGGTGGCATGGCTATGAATGCATAACCGCAGTCTGAGTTGAATGAAGGTCTGAACGATTCGGTGAGCGAGATGCTATCTGCTCATTCATTTGTTCCACTATAGAGTAGATCTTGGTGAGTATCTCAAAACATAGTTTGACCGTAGTACAGTCAACTTGTCGGCCCCAACACATACACGACCGTGTCGACGCCGTGGTAGAAGGCATCATGATGATACTATATCGAGTTCCGGGGCCTTGGCTGGATCACGCTCAGCTCATGGCGTCTGAGAATAAATCCTGGTAAGACCGGCGTCAGTTACAAAACGCCACATCATGGTGGTTGCCGACACGGATTGAACCGTGCGTTCTGGTGCAAAGTTGCCTATTTCGACCGTTTTGCCGCAGGTGATTTTTGACACATTCACGTCAGCTGCACCTGGGTATCCAGGGTAAGTGATATTGAGATTCAGCTTGATAGCATTCCCACTGAATTTCCCAGTCAAGTACTTGATCATAAATGACGCGGCGAGAGACTCCTGCGCCGACTCCGAGCAGTGACTGTTTACCGGGAACGACGGTCTTGTCTAGGTGGGTGATTCAGACGCATTCAAACATTGACAAGCGGGTAAACAAAAACTCCGAAATCTCAAGTGCATGTGTGTGGGTCACCGAAGGTGGTCATTAGGTGAGTTTTCTTCGGAACCGCTAGTCCCGGTGTTCGACGACCCTGGTTGCACTAAACTTGAAAGGTCCAATCTGATCCTTAATCAATCCATACTAGCCTAGGTAAGTAACATTGTGTGTACACTATCGACGGTATTATATAGTCTTCCTCCCCCATTCACGTTCTCCCCACACCTCCGCCAATGGCATTGGCCCTCGACGTCAGTCCCCCGGGCTCGGCGAGCCTCCTCGCAAGGCTGCTGCTTATTGCCAGCACCACACTGGCGCTTCATATCTCTATGATGAAGCCGAATCCACCGCCGTGTCAGAACGAGTGCAAGCCCGTGTCTTCGTTCGAGAAGGTCTTCCAAGGCCTCCTCCGGCCGTTTCTTACCGTACGTGGTCTTCAATGTGCGTGTGTTCTAGAAACAAAACAACTGACACTGTGACCTCTTCCCAGTGTTTTTCTCTCGCACCTGGAATCATCGAGTTTCTGACGATAGCCATTCGGCTCGTCGCCCCACCTGCATACGACATCGTCTCTGGTACTTGCGCGGAGCGGATCTCGTTCAACGTCGTCGCTCTCGTTGCCGCGCTGCTAGGTCTATTAGGTGTGGCTATCCGGTTATGGTGCTACCAGGCGCTCGGGCGGTACTTCACCTTCGAGCTGGCGCTTCTCCCCGGACACAAGTTGATCACGACAGGACCGTACAGCATCGTCAGGCACCCTGCATACACCGGCGGCCTCCTTGCTCTTGTTGGCATGACCCTTGCCAACATTAGTAAGGGGTCATGGGCGTATGAATGTGGGCTCGTGTATTCCTGGTGGGGACTTGGATGGGGGACATTGGTGGTTGTGTCGACGATAGTCATGATCGAGCGGTGTCCACGGGAGGATAGGTTCCTCCGTGAAACGTTCAAGGAGGATTGGGATGCATGGAGAGACAGGGTGAAGTGGCGGATGGTCCCATGGGTCTATTAAGGCTCTTGGGGTGTTCTCACGCGAGGTAGCTCCGAGGACATTTAACTGCAACCGATGTGAATGTTCCATGGCGTTTCACTCGTCTTTCCTTATTCCGATACTTTATCGTCATCCCGAAGTAATACTTGATGTTATTTGTGTAAATGAAATTGACATTATGGGCGCATGTCTATCATATGACGGTGTGTAATGGGTATGACGGCGTACTACCTGTGAAACAGGGCAAGACCGCAGAAGATTCATTCCTCTGAATAACAGCAATATTGCTATTCTGCGCCCACGTCTTTCTGATCCACTCACGATCCGCTCCCTCCCTGGGAGCCTGCATCGCGCCCGCCAAACACATGCGCTTTTTCGCGTCTCGTTCATACGTGTTGTTCCATTGCTAGCACATGCGACATCAGAATAGCCTCTGACCGTAACTGAACGGGGCGCTGGGGACAGCAGAGTTGTCAGTCGTGACGAGTACCGGAGGATAGGCGTTGGCGATAATCGTATGCATGTAGGTGCACCGCGGGAGACGGTGGTTATTAGGCCATGGGCGTAAATGAAAAAGGGAGGCCAAGTGCCGAAGGAGGATGGCTGCCAACCAACGAGGCCAGATATCAAATCCACGAGAGCATTGGCGTGGGCAACGAGGGTGCGGTCGTCATCGAACCGTTAGAGCTGCCATTAGAAGTTGTGAGCCGTAGTCCTGCTTTTGTAAACCTCCAGACGTTGTTTGTGCCGTAGGTGGTGCTTTTCAGGGTATTCAGATGTATATCACTACATAGAATGCGTGTTAGCATAAACTTGGTTCAATGAAACATACTATTGGACGACGTGCCTGAGAGGGTATCACCTCGACGACAGCTATAGTATGCGGAATGAGATCTGAGCCAGAGTAATCGGTAACAGAGGAGCAGGAACTTGTTCTTCCAAGGTACGGGAGCCACAAATCCGGGACTTAGTACACGTATCCGTACACCATGGTATCATGCGAGTGGTACAGACGCGGAAGTAATGGTGGCCCATCGCGCCCACAAGCGTTTCCGTAGGACTACGACCTTGACCAAAGACGTCACTGTCCCTCCGGGTCGAAGTGATGCATTACGTGTCTCTATAAGATAGTTGCAGCGATTAGTCGTACCTTCTGGGGGTTCGTTGGGGTGAGAAATTTCACTCGCAAACTAACATCGAGTTATGTCACGGACTCTATTCCATCATTAGCAAGGAGTAAAAACCCCGCTACGACAACTCTAGAGTATTGACGGGTGCAGGAGGAGGAACGGACAGTGAAGGGGGATCCATCACGAGGTTTCCTAGGCGCGGTGGTGATTTACGAGTTACGAACTCGTAGGTGGTCGGCAATTTTGCGGCACCGAGGCGCAGAGCTACGAAGTTCTTCAGCTATTAGGCGTGCAAGGATGATCTGAGACAACCTTCGCGTGCGATTTCTTCACGTATGGGAACACCTCCAACTTCGAATATAACCCGCCCCGTGGGGACACTGAAACACGTTTGGACCGTACCAACGTACCAACAGAGAAGACCATACCGAGTTGCCCAAAATTCAAATGTTCCCTTGCCCTTCCCCATACGCGTTTCGTTACCCTGCATATATGCGCGTTAGTTTCCGCTCTCCTAGTCGAATAGCGGTCACAAGCGCACCTTTATGCAGACGGGGATATCTGGGAAGACCCGCAGATACACCTTTGCGCCTTTCACGACCTTTATGGCACGCTTGATGACTTCCTCAGCAGTCGAAAGCTGCTTTGCAGTAAACCGGACACCTTGGCCCTTGATTCTGATGCCATACTCTCCGTATGCGAGCGTCGTTCCCCGTGTAGACCCACCGGTAGGGATAGGAATGCGACCTTTCTGTCGTTTGGCATACTTGACCTTGCGCGGGGCAATTTGGTGGCGAAAACGCGCTCCAAAAGTACCATTTTGGATGGATACTGGTGCTACTGCCTGTCTTATCCTCGGCAGCGCAGAAGAAAGAGAAAAGAGCGAGAACATGGCGCAACTGCGATGCCAGTGAACAAAGAGAGTTACTTGTCACGAAAATGCAAGTGACCCCCCTTGGAGGGGTTAATTACTTCATTAACCTCTACAACTATCTTGGGATTTGACTTTGTCGACAACCGCTACGACGACCACGATGAGCGACAAAAAGAGACCGTTTGAGGGGAACGGCGAGAGTTCCGTCGCAAAGAAACTAAAAAGGTAGGACAACCTTTTCATTCCTTACTCGCCTTGCCTCTGATTTGTGTCGTGTTCTTTGTAGCGATGCTGTGAGTGTTTTCCCCGTCTCTCAAGGTGATTCACCTCACATTTTCTTCTGACACGTTTCTATAACCTTTCTGCTCTTCCACAGACCCCTAATGGTTCCTCAACGCCCACCGTGAGCTTCATTATACCATGCCGGTCCCTCCCCACATCTCTGACTCTTTGCTACAGTTATCAGGAGATACGCTCATCGCCCAAAAGCGGGCAGAAATTGCTGCCAAAGTAGCTGCGATGAAGAGCGGCATTCAAGGCATCTCGGCGAAGCCAGCTGCGTCCAGTACTCCACCCGTCAGGAAATCCAGCCCTTCCCCTGCACCCGGCCCTGCGATGCCCAACATGGATGACCTTGCGCGCAAAGTCGCCGAAGCAAAGCGTCGTGTTGCGGAAGCTCAGAGCAAACTTGCAATCAAGGACAACCCTTACATGGTGCGTTTGCCGCCTTCCCTTTCACTTCCTAGCTCATACATCTGCGTAGTCGATGCCTCAGACCGGAAAGAAGAACAAGCAACCGGAACCTGCCCAGCAAGGAGCCGGTTTGAAGATGGCTGCCCATCCATTGTTGCTTGATACTACTCCAACTGCACCACAATCTAAGAAGGACAAATACAAGCCCATGCAACCTAAGTTCGCCTCTATCAAGGTAAGTCGGTTCTCCCGGTTGGATATCTTGTGCTCACTTTGCATGTCAGGCGAACATTCGCAATGTCCCTACTCCTCCCCCTGCTCCAACCCCGGTTCCCGTTACGGAAGCTAAAGCCAACCCCTACTCCTCAGGACCTTCAGCCGTGAAGGACAGCGGCTTTGAGGGTGCTCCAAAGGAGCGAACCGGCCGTTCATTCAGGTTCAATCCCAAGGGCAAATACGTCCAACTGGGTAACCAGATGCGACAGGAAAGTCAACTCGAGGGGTTGAAGCAACGCATCGCCGAGAGCGCCCGCAAAGCAGGGCTAGACTCGGAATTTGAGACTCTCGAAAAGAATATCAAGGTAGGTATCTTTGTTAGTGAACTGTGCGCAGCTGATCTTGTCTCTAGCGTGAGCCACCTCCGGGCGTGGAGTGGTGGGATGCTGCCTTGCTCCCGAATAAGACTTACAATGACCTTGTATTTGGTCTCGACAACCTCAATATCCGCACTCAGGACTCGCCGGTTACGCTCTATATCCAACACCCCATCCCGATTCCCGGTCCAGGAGAGAAGAACAAGGTCAGCCTCAAGCCGCTTAAATTGACCGCCAGGGTACGTTACTATTCGTGTTTTTCATTCTTCGTCTCTAATTCCGTCCACAGGAGCAAAAGAAGATGAGGAAACAACGCCGACAAGCGGAACTGCAAGATAAGCGCGATCGCATTCGGATGGGTCTCATTCCCTCCGATCCACCTAAAGGTATGTGACACAGTGGGATCCACCCGACGTAATACTGATGCTTTGCAGTTCGACTTGCGAACTTGATGAAGGTTCTGACTTCGGACGCGGTTCAAGATCCAACACGAGTTGAAGCTCGTGTACGCCGTGAAGTTGCTATGAGGAAGCATGCGCACGAAAAGATGAATGCCGAGCGCAAGCTTACCGACGAGCAACGTCGTGAAAACATCGAGAACAAAAAACTGGAAGAGGAAAAGAAAGGGATCTGTGGTGCCGTGTTCAAGTGAGTTCATCTTTCGACACTGTTTATTCTGCTCTGAGACGCGCTGTTTGTAACCAAGGGTGAAGACCCTGTCGGATCCTGCTCACCGCTTCAAGGTTCGGAAGAATGCCGAACAGATGAACTTGACGGGATTGTGCATCTTCAATCCTGCGTTCAGTATGGTCTATGTCGAAGGTGCAGAAAAGCTTATACGACAATACAAGCGCTTAATGCTCCATCGCATTGCTTGGACGGAGGCAGCTCGCCCTCGCGGGGCAGAAGAGGTTGAGATCGAGGGTAACGAGGAAAGTACAGAGGGGAAGGGGAAAGGAAAGGCCGATGAGGTTGCAAATGGCGAGGGAGAGGGAGTGACGTCGCTGGAAGACAATGCATGTCACCTCGTCTGGGAGGGTCTACTGCGAGAGCGGGCGTTCAACAGTTTCAAGCCGAAGAGCTGCCCAACGGATGGAGCTGCGAAGGAAGCGCTCGGACAGAAGTTGGCAGGGTATTGGGATATGGCCAAGAACTGGAAACCGGAGGAGGAGGAACTATTCTAGTACATTTTATTGTCATTTGCCACATAATCATTGAGTTCTTTTTGAGGGGTTGAATTAGTCGCTGCACCAGGCACTGCCACCACCTCAAGGCTTGGAATTCATCATGCGTCTCGTTCTGGCACTCTCTTCACTCTTTGCCTTGGTCCTCAGTTCGCCTCTCGCCGACATCAGCGCCAACACGGCGCAGCTACAACTCACGTCGCATGACAGCATGAACCTCGAGCTGTGCAAACCAGAAGGTGCCCTTTGTGACTGGCCACCTGGCACGAGGGGACCCTGTTGTCCACCGCTGCTGTGTGTGCCACTGACTACGGATAAGACCCCTTACTTGGTCTGTGCGGCTTGAGGTTCGTGCCTTTCTATTCTCAATGTATAATCTCATCCTTTTCTGTGGGGCTGACGTCGTTCGTTTCCAGCTGGCGGACTGGTGGGGTGTATGACTATGCCACACACTCGTTACGTTTGTTGGTCGAAACGGTTAAATTCCCCTTGTTTGTGTTGTCTCTCTCGTGCTTGTCTCTCTTGGCTGAAGTTTTGGTCATACGTATGTCGTTGAGTCCTGTATGATGCGTACTAGTGCTCAGATTACCGGGTTGTTTTGGGTTTCTTGACCGCGTAGTTGAAGGTCCTTGACAGTCCCTTCCCAGATAGATTCTTGGTGATTTGAACCTGATCAGACTTGCTGGTCCAGTTACGTGTATTGTATTTACTAGCTAACTCAATCACAATCCGAGAGCGCCCAGCTAGGGGCACATTGAACAAAAAAGGATAATCGCAGAAAGCCAAAAAAAACATCTGCGAGGACTCTGATCAAAAGTCACCGATCTCACACTCGTGTCATCATGTCCATCGACGGGCTACAGACCTATCAGTCAGAGCTCCTCATCCAAGCCGAACAAGTCGGTGCACTCAAGTTTGGCCAGTTTACTCTCAAATCAGGACGGTACGCTCTTCTCATCTTCCTAAACCGATCGCACGACCCCTCACGCCGCCCAGAATCTCACCCTACTTTTTCAATGCCGGTCTCATGAGCAGCGGCCCCATCCTCGACACGATCGCCAACGCGTACGCAGCGACGATCGTCGATGCGCTCGACAACTCTCGCATTCCCGCGTTCGACGTCATTTTCGGGCCGGCGTACAAGGCGATCTCCCTTGCGGCTTGTACGTCGCTGGTGCTGAGTGCCAAGTATGGACGCTCGTATGGGTTCGCGTACGATCGCAAGGAGGTCAAGGATCATGGTGAAGGCGGGAAGCTCGTCGGGACGCCCGTGCAGGGGAAGAGGGTGCTCATTTTGGATGACGTCATGACTGCTGGGACGGCTGTGAGGCAGGCTATTGAAGCAATCCAGGCAGCGGGTGGGGAGGTGGTGGGTGTGATTCAGCTATTGGACAGAGAAGAAAGAGGAAAAGACGGTGGCAGTACCGTGGATGAGATTGGGAGTATTGTGGGCGGCAAAGGACAGGTTCTGTCGGTACTCAAGATGAGGACATTGATGGCGTGGTTGGAGAAAAAGGGACAATCGGACGTCTTGGAGAGGATGAAGTCATATTGGGACGAGTATGGCTGGAAGGCATAGCACGTAATCTATAAAATACCCGATGCGCGCACACGACCAGCGAACCATGGAACCCAACGTATTCCCTGAGAAATACAACCATGTTCCAATGGGTGCAGTGTACCCTACTGATTGCCGAGCCGTTGACCAGAACCCCAGTTGTATCTAGTTCCGCGAGCATTCGCGGCTTGCTCTGCACGCTCTCTAGGTGGGTGGACTTGATATCCGCCTCTGTTAGTAGCCCGGCGGTCTCCAGCACGTTCACCAAACCAATCTCTCAACCACCCTGGTGCGGAACCCAAGCTCGCAAAGTTCCCATTCTCTAAACCTCCAGCGCCCGTGCCCGCACCCCACACGCACCACCACCAAAGATGACCAACGATCATCCCCGTTATATTCTCCAATGCACGTCCGTTGATGACGTCTATCGCGAGGAGGGCGTATGAAAAGTATTTCACGGGGATAGTGATGAGGCCCATGATGGATGTTTGTGCACCGGGTGGAGATAGCGCGCACATCAAGTAGGAGATGCAACACAAAAGGGCATGATCGTGTACCACGGACCCAAACGGACGGTTTAAGGCCTAGAAATCATCAAGGAACGTCATAGGAATCGTGATAACCGAACAACTGACAATGATCCCCATGGAGGCAAGGAAGAGTTGCCATGCATAATCCGCGGAACGACGCTCGTAGTACGTGAATTCAATACTGTTCGAATTTCGGCTGGAAGAGTATCGCGCGTTGTAAATTTAGCCCACAAACGAAACGAGGAACTCAACTATAACATCACGAGGTGGAACAAGTATTCCAGTTTTTGCGCTAACTCGTCGAAATTGAGTCTCAAACATTGTTGAAGAATAATGTCGACTCACCTCCGAAGAACAAACTAGTATAGATTCTCCAAATCTACAGACCTTTGAGCGGTGTACTCGAAAACGTGATGATACTCACCTCCCATCGTTCGGTAATGAGTGGGGTTAGGAAGACCAACCTGTGCGGATGCACGAAGCCAAGAATGGTGGGTACACTGACGCCAAGGGAAGACAGGATAAGAAAACGCGTCACTGGTGGGATTTTCTTGATTTCTGCTATAATGTCTGCCATGTTGGTTGCAAGTGAAACATATTACGGGGACGACTTGACGTGGCTAGTTGGCATCACGTGACGTTTCCGCACCGGGAAACCGAGCGGGCAATGTCAATGTCGGTTATTTCTGTTTCAACTTAGCCCCACATTGGGATGCTCCGTTGCTGTGTTCCATGTCTATTTGTCCCCACGAGGCGCAAGTCATCTGATGAACTTGAAGGCTTTACTAACCAATCTGTTCAAGGAAGACACCCCTGACGAAGAGGAGTCACCCTCTCCTGAAGCGCGACATAGGAAAGACTCGGAGAAATCGGTGGTCGATGTCACGCATGGCAGTCGGTCAACTGACGAAGATGATGTAGACTCGGAAGAGGAAGAGGAAGAGGACCAGGAGGACTACGACAACGCTCCCCCCGTCGGCATTCAGCCAGAGGCCAATCCACGTGGCCCACGCCGCATTCTTTCCCGGGTACTGTCATCCGTATTTCCCTGTCCAAGTAACGAAGAAGAGATACAAGCATATGTTCCCCACTATCGCACCCTGCCGATCCTGTCCGGCATCGCCATCCCATTCTCCATTTTGTTAGAGATACCTGGGATAACGTCAGACTGGTATACCCGAACGGAGGGCTCCACTGTGGTAGCCTCGAAACCTAACCCTCCCTTGCTCAACGTCGGAATTGCGTTGAGCTTGTTTTGCGCGGTCTTGGCCAATGTCTGTTTGGTCGCTCGTTTTTTGGAGAGGCGCATCAAGACAATGACAATTCTGTGTGTCATATTTCTTTCAATTCACGGTAGGCTTATTATCCTATTTCCCACATCGTAACCCTACCACGACGTTCAGATATGATCAACATTGCCGCTCTTGTCACATTCGGGGTGACAAAGAATGGCTACTCATTTGGCCATCCATTCTGGTTAACTTTATGTTCCACGATTGCATCCATGTTCACGAACGTGACTCTCATCATCGATCTTATTCGAACCCCTGACTTCAAGCAAAGTGGTAGGTCTGCCACATTCACTCTCCCAGTCAGTTAACCATCTTGTACAGGAAGCGGACTCACCCGAAGGCAACGATCTTTGGTTATTATCATCATCGGTCTTTTTTGCTATCTTGCACTGGGTGCTCTCGTCAATTCACTCCTCCTCGACCTATCATTCGTCGATGGTTTATACTTTACGGTCGTAACGATCGAGACGATTGGCTTTGGGGATATTGTTCCAAACAGCAGAAGCTCCAGAGTTTTTATCTGTTTCTACGCCACGTTGGGCGTGGTCAGTCTCGCTTTCGTGGTCAGCTATGTTCGCGAGACGGTCCTGGAGGGCCTTGATTTCAGGTATCGCAAGCGGCTCGTGGCCATTAAAGAGAAGAGACGCGTTGCTGCCCTTCGGAGACGTGCAGAGAACCGGTGGAGACATGCGGTCGTATGGCGTTTGCGCGAACGGCGTGCACCTGTTTGGATCTCAAACAACACGAACGATCGAAAATCTTTTTGGTCGAAGCTCCAGTCTCTGGTTTGGCATGCCGAGTGGGGAATTCGATCGGCTGCCAAGAAAAGCACACACCAAAGCCGAGGTCGGCATGGTATGAAGCTTAATTTATGGGACCTTCCACACTGCCAACTTGAGGCTGCAGCCCTCGAGTCCGGTGTCCCCCTGGATACCTTACTCCCCGAGGATTTCTATGATACATATGATCAAGAAACCTGTAAGCATGGTGCCGGTGTGGAACATCATACCTTGCCATCCTGGTTTGTTGTTCACCCGGTCTACCACCGTCCTACACATTCCACGGAGCCTCTGACACATCGCCGGCTGGGTGCTATGGCTGTGATGCTCTCGAAGCTGAGCTTCTCCGTTTACGAATCTGGCGGGGCTCCCCTCCCAGATGGACATGGCGATCAAGATGATTTGGCCGCCCAGGACAGTTCCGGAAGTTTGACCACAAATTCCTCAGACGATTCAAGAGACTATCGTAAAGTCGTAGCGGATACCGAGAAGAAAGCCTATGTCACTCGCTCCGGTTTGAGCTGGGTTTGGTTTCTCGTTTTCTGGATGGTAAGCAATGTCAAAAGGGAGGGGATAATTACTGAATTTCCCTACGCAGGGTGGTGCAGCCATCTTTAAGACGACTGAGGGTTGGTCGTATGGATCGGCTGTCTACTTTTGTCAGTGCTCGCTCTAGTTTCCAGAGTTTCTTTGCTAACGCTGTCTGGTAGGCTTTATTTCCTTTACCACAATTGGATACGGAGATTTGGCGCCCGTCACATCAGTGGGTCGCGCCATCTTCGTCATTTGGGCGTTGATTGGTGTTGCGACCATGACCATCTTCATTTCGGGTTCGTATTGAGTTGCCCCATCCCCATCGGCAGCACTGAAGTACCAGATGCAGTCATTTCCGAGGCATATACCTCTCGATACAAGGGCATCCTTGGTCGCAATTCCTTCAAACATGTCGTCAAGGACTATCGCAATCGTACTGAGGTCGAGCTGAGCGAAAAGATGCAGCACATGGGTACCGGGGTGAGGTTCTTCCTCAACGACACGGTCGAACGCAGGAAGACCGACGTTATTGAGGACGAGTTACCGCCGGCCAGTGGGGCTGTCGACGACAGCACTCCTACTCCCGCTGCTGCATCGACGTCCCAGCTCGACCTGCACTCCCAAGCCCAACAGTCGCTTGAACAGCTTCCGCAACAGATATTGACAGAGACCCGGTCCATCCAGCAATACATGCAGCTGATCGGCGACTTCAACGAGCATTCGGCAGACATGGAACGGTTCGTCGATCAGGTGGTCTGGAATCTCGTTGATGACGTGATGGGTGGGCGGAAGCTGACCGGGTCTACCAAGATGGATCTCTTGCATGATGCGGAGAGTCGTCAGGTTCGTGCTCTTGCCTAGTTTGACGCCCTTTTTTTTTGTTCTGTCGATGAAGGCTAACATGGTGTTTATCTCGACCGCGCGCAGACGTTGATGGTATTGGGGATAGAACGTGGGTCAAATGGCCTGCGCGTAAGATCTCTGCTTTGGTGTTGACGCGTCTGATTTACAGGGTCTTTAAGAGAGCTAATGGGCATCTCTGAGCAAGCGATCGGAGCTATCCAGCAACGAGACAGGATCATCGCATCGTTGCAACGGGAACGGGAGGAGGATGAAGCAGAGGTTGAGCAGAGCGCTGGGGCAGCGTTGGACATGAGGGAGTCCTGAAACACATCTCTCGAGAGCGCTGGTGCGAGATCTGATCATCTGATGTATGTGTATTTTGTTACTAGCATTTTCCCTGGATTTTTGGATATTTTCGTTATAATCAGGACTCGGACAACTCGCGCGCTAGCATAATCCATTCTAGCAGCAACTGAATTAATATTTCCATTGGTTCAATTGGGCAGTGAAGGCAGCTTTTTTTGATGCAGGAGTCTAGGACAATACGAGAATGAGATCGCTCTGATAAAATTTCGGTGGCTTGAAAGGAAAAGCAGTCTCGTGAAGGTCACATTGTCCCATCGCTGTTACGCGATGGACGACATCTATGAGCCCGCCCCTCCCCACTCGGACGATCCAAGTGGGTGCTTTGACGAGTTGGTCGGTTGCAAGGGCGGGAAGACAAGGATGAGGTTTCGCTTGTCGAGCTTCTGCCTTTGATGCAAATCCAGCTCCAGGTAAATTTTCTGTATGCAGTGTGCAGATTGTTAATTCGCAGTTGTAGCGAGTGCGATTCAATGGAGAAACTTCAAGTTTGTAACCCTACAAGCTCAGGTATAAGTTGGTGAAATAATGTACATGGATCGTTTCCTTGGCTCGGCAGATCTGCAAAAGAGGGCCAAGTCCAAACGTATACTGTGCATACAGGCAGGGTTAACTTCTGCTCGGAAGGAACGCCTACGCCTGCTCTGCGAAAACAAAGTCCGACGCCGAGTTGATCAAATCTGTTAGCACGCACCATTCGCCACCTGTCTCGACAGTACGCTCAACTTCCCCACAAACAAGAAAATGTCGCCTTCGCAACGAAATTACGAGACTCAAGGAGGGTGTGTGGATGACACGACATTCGTTTATGAGTTGACGTCGCTCTTCATCCACCCAGGTTCTTCGCCGTCATTTGAACACTACTTTTCTGCTCTCGAAACCTGCCGGATCAACCGGACGAGTAGTTCAAGTACAACGGTTCAGATGTCTCGGAAGTCCTGAAAGACGAGGTACTCGCGAGTACACGCCGACTCGGACCAGTAATTTATGGGTTTCACTCAGCCCAGCTTGTCGCAAACTCGGATAAATTTCGTACAAAATAAATACGAGAACCTGTCACGAAGTCAAGATACAAAGATGAGCATGCATAGGAAGCGAACTGTCGAGCCACTACGGTAAAAGTGCAGGTACCTTTATTCCTGCGGGTTCTTTTCCATAGCGTTCAACACCTGATTAGGGGCCTTTATGAGGCCATTCTCAATTGCTCCTACCAAGAATCCTGCGGTCCCAGCAATGGGATTTCCATTCGCGCGATCAAAGTACTCTTTTGAAGTCGCGAGCGTAGGGTTGAATACCTTCTCTTCATAGACCCGCCGGGCGTTGTCTCCCCTGTCGATGAGTGATAAGGGAAGCGCCACAGCTTCTTTGAAACCTTCACCCAGCAATGCACCCCCAAAACCGTAAATTGCCCCTGCCACCCCACACTGCCTGCTGCCCTCTACTGTCGCTTTCACCAACCTTCTCAAACATCCCTTTGAGGATTCTGCTTTGCGCTTCTGGGCTTCGATCGCTACGATCTGTTTCTGTAGCATCGCCGCATTCTGATCAGCCTGTACTGCAAGTCGTTCCATCTCTCGTTGTCTTCTTCGAGCTTCCTCCTCTTTTTTCTTGATTCCGGCGCTCTTCGCATCCTTGCGTTGATGCTTATCGGTGAGGTCTTGCACGCGCTGTTTCTCGGCACGATCGAGCTGGACGCGCAATTGCCGTGCATCTTCCTGTGCTCGCGCACGGTCTTGCTGCAATTTCGCAGTCTCCTTGTCGAACAAGGCTATCTGACGCTTCAATTCCTCCTGTGCGAAATTTTGCTCCTTGCGGAGTGTGTCAATCGTCATGCTCAATAGCGTCTGGTCCTCCTCGGCACGGCTGATCTTTTCCTCCAGGACCTTTCGCTCAGCGTCCAACTCAGCTCTCAGAGCTTCGTCGCGTTCCCATGCGGCCTCCTCCATCTCCATCTTCAGGTTCGCTAGCTCCTCGGCATGCTTCTTCTTCAGCTCCTCGATTTCTTCGTTGATAACACGACCAGCGTCCGTGTCTCCTAGTGTCATTCCGTCTGCGACCTGGTCCTGGAGCTGAGTGCTGACCGCTCTGAGGGGGATAAGCTCGGCCATGATTGCCTGCGCAGACTGGGCGGTGTTTAAATGGCGGCGCATCTGGGCTCCATACCTGAGGAGGGGTTGGAAGGCGCCTTGCTTTAGGAATTCCTCTCGCTCGGGGCCCTCCTGCTTGGTGACGCGATCCCAATTGGTACTGACAATACGAACGTTACGAAGGCTCTTCTCTCCGCACAGTGCCTGGAACATTCGGAGGTTCTTCCTGGCAAGACCGCCCACGCGAGGGTCAGAGATGCGGTGTACGTAGATGATCCCATTCAACTTTTTCCCCTCGCTACAGATTTCCATTCGTCACAAGGTATGAAATACATGCTCAATCAAATGCACTTACTCATTCTCCGGCTGCAGGAAGTCTATGAGCTTCTGTAGAATATCGGTGTCCGTGACCCCCTCCCGAGAATCGTCGAAGCCGGGAGTATCAATTAGCATGACAGGACGGCCAGTTTTCGCATCTGTGTAATACGCGGTCTGGACTTCGGATGTCTCAGATTCGGGGCTGTGGCCGACATGAATCTTAACGTCATTGGTGAGAAATTGGATAAACTATAGGAGAGATGGAACATTAGTCGAGATTAGGCCAAGCTGTAAAACACACACAGCGGATTTTCCTAGGATTTGGAGAAGCACGTGAATCGGGATGCCATGCACGTATACGGTAACGAAGCATACGTACCGGTGCCAGTTGCACCCATGACTCTGCAATCTTTCATGAGTCTGACAGGCACTTCGACGGTCAAGGGGTGTACGTACGCGACTTTGACACAACTATCCTGGAACATGACTAGAAGATATTGAAAAGCGAACGATAGTATGAATGAGGGCAAAGCTGGTCCGAATACCAACCTTTCTCCGCTCCTTTATCTCACCCACGAAAGCGCTCAGACGTCATCAATTATCGTTCAGATGGGCCTGCAGAACATCAAGCACCCCAAAAATGAATGGAAGGGTGACAAGAGCCAAGGTTTTTCGGAGCGTGCCGTAGGACCCGTCAGATCGGGCTAGAGTGTAAACGGCGACTGACCAAAGAACGAAACGTGTTCGCGTTCTCTTGAACTCAGATCAAGTCATTCTAATTCGTCGAAGTGATGTCAGAGTAAGGAAATCGAATTCAGATAGGGAACATAACCAGAAGCATGCAGGGCCTTGTGTTCGATGACTCAATCTCCTTGTGATGATGACCACTGGCACAGTTTTTTGGATTATCAATATGATTTGACTATCCAGCAGTCTGCATTCAACCCTGGTGGGGGTGGCGTCGACTTCGAATTGGAAGTTGGAGGTGCCTGAGGCCTGACCTCACGCCCTTTGCCCCCCTGCCGGCGTCTACATTCGAGCATCAAGCTCCGAGTGAAACGGGAAACGAAACTGGGTCGTGCTATCAACAGGAGTGAGTGCATGCAAGAAGAATAAAACAACGCCTTTTCGCTGCCACAGTTACTAGGAGCTCCTTCAAGTTGCTTCCGGGCTTTGCCGGCGCTGATCTAGTAACCTCAATTAGGTCACCGTGCCGCTTCAGCGCTTCAGCCAGCGTTCAGATTCCTCCCCAAAACGTTTTTCTTCAAGATGAATAACGGTATGTCGGAGTAATAATACACTTCTACTGCTGCCGCTTCTCTGCCTTGGTCATCGAACTGTATCACTTCTCATCAATTTGCGGCCACTACTATTGGGCGATACGCATCCAGGACCATAAGGGCTCATCAATGATGTTATGCTTGTGGAATGGAAGCCAGGTAATATATCCAATGATCATCGGTTGATAACTGTCCACCAGGATCACGGTTGCTTACTTCAAGTTGCTCTAGATATTAGTAATGGAATTCAGGGTTTTGTTTATGCGTTTCAGCGAGGTTTTACCACCATTGAATTCAGAGACTCTCGCACCTTTTCGTGCTGCGCCAGCCGATTCCTCGCAACAAACAAGGATACTCTAACTGCAGGAAAATCGACAGTGAGTGTTGTGGGCATCGCCATTTGTTGTCGACAGTATATCTATCTGCTTACCAACGACGATGGAATCAAGATTGGCTATCCTCCCAATCGATACGCACATATCATCCACCAATGTCCGAATCAGATACTGGTATTTCCCCTTCCAGTGACACCAGAGCCTGAGGGACCATCGTCGATGATTCCAATACCACCACCTGCAACGTCACTGCTAAGTACATTTGTCAACAGCGAATCGATCAGTATCTAGTGAGTATTTGAACGAAAGAACTGCAATGCGGAGTTGTCCGAGGGTTTCTTTCTGATATTTCAATGACTTCAGGGAGAACCCTCGAATAAACTCCAGGGCATCTCGTGAGCGCTAGGCGTGATTCCGGTGGGTGGGACGCTGGCATGTATACATGAGTACTTCATCCTAGTCCACCGAAAATTTGCAATGGTCCGCATCGAGATTCTATTTTGTCGAATCCGGCGTTCCTTCGAGAAATCTGATTAGGCACAACTTCCGGTCGTGCTAGTAGCTTCTACATGCACGGGGGAGGAATGAACCACCCAGCCAGCGTCAGGTAAGATTCGGCTTGGGGCCCTCGTCACACGTCATTTGCTGCAATGGGTAAGTTATATAACACAGGGTACTGCTGCTAAAAAGGCCGACAAAGGGAGGTGACTCGGAGTGAACAGATTTGGATTAGCTCTGTTTCGACCGGCGTAACTCCAAACCCCAGCCTGTTGCATCCCATCACCTGTGGTTTCTGAACCTCTTGAGTCGCGAGCACATCCCAAATTCACCCAGCCCAGTGGTGCATGCCAGTGGGAACCAGCGATTTCAGGATTGATATCGCTCCCCAGCTTCACATCGTAAGTCTGGTAAGATTGTGGCTGGCTACGCATCCAAATGTAACCTTCAAGTTGCAACTCGATCACTTTCGAAAAAACATCGCTGTCACCGAGTCCTAATACTCCACGAAGGTGTTGGGGAGGCTCATTGGAACTGCTGGAGGGAGCAGCATGGGAATGAAGTTGCGGACGACAGCAGGGAACTTCTTCGCCGCCTGCCCTGCGTAACCATCGTCTTTGAATTTCGCTCTGTAGAAGTAAGCCGCTGAGCGTCATAGCACTGCGACGCGTTCGGGCGATTCTATAGTCAATTAGATGTCTGTGCCGTCCATCAGGACACTCACCAGATGTCATAATGCTTGTCATGCATATCAAGCAAAGCAAATCGTCGCTTCTCTTCGTCAAGTCCAGGAGCGAAGGGCTCGAATACACGTTCAAGGACACTGAATCGGTAAAATGATGGTTGACCCTTGTACGCCTTGCTGGACTTTCAAAGGGACAAATCCACTAGATATCCCACCGATGTTGACAGTCTTGTGTTTCGGATCGAGTTATGAAACAAGTTATTGGTCATGCGGCCATAAGTAATTGTCGTATTCCCGTACCCTCCTATGATATTTTGAACGGTTTTCTTGGCCCCTGTTGAGCACAAACCATCTGTCAGTCAGGATAGCGATTACTTGAACTCGAAGTGGTAACATACCATTAGTGATACTGACTCCACGAATACCTGTGTTGGATATTATTCCGATTGATCTTGTCGTGGCCAACGTCGTTGTAAGTGTCGAAATTCGCAGATGCGTCCGGATCGTATGGCATCACGATTCACAAAGGGGGATCACTCAGCGCAGGGGAGGCCAAAGGACTGAAAGGAGAAAGTTACTGCGTACTACCTGACTCCGAAGCCAGATGTGCGATCGAAGCGAGGCTGGCAACCGCATGCCAGTGGCGACTTGGCGGGCGCAACATTTTGGAGCGATCAAATTCATCTTGGACTGAACTGCTGAGAATGATTTTGATATGAATCAACTGACAAGTCGGGCGATACGACAGATGAATCCTGTCCTGACACGTTTTGGGGTGATACGAAACGCATGGGTATACTGGCAGTGGCAGTGGCAGCCTCAGGCTATGACCAAATCAGTACTAGTAGTAGTAACCCACTCATCTTTAGTACGTATCATTACCCGGGGCCTCGCGTTCCGGTCGGCAATCGTGTTCAATTGAACGTTCCCGGTGCCAGTGACTGCCGGGTCACCGAGCTCGTCCTGACCGTACCCAGTTCTACGCTATTAGCTCCAGGACTTGTGGATTCGGGATGCCGTGATCGGCGTCATGTTTGTCTCAACTCGCAGGGGCATGTGGTTCAAAATGGAAAGAAAATACGGTGGTGGATTAGCGGAGCTGGTGTTATGGTTATCACTGTCACGGAATAATCCTAGCAAAGGTCTTGATTTGGTCCGAGTCGAATAATATTATGTGATGTAAATAGGGACACATGAACGAAACACTAGTATTGTCCTGACCTTGTACTTGAGGCTCGAAGGGCTATGTAATACAAAATACAACAGGCACATGTCATGAAAGGGAATACGAATAAAGCGCTCCGCTCTGTAACCTTTATCCCTCCTTCGTCAAAACCCCAGGTACGTTAAGAAAGCACGGAAAGGCTGAGGGACCCACTCTAACCACGAGGCCATTTTGGACCGTCCATTGTCTTCGCTTACGGATCGTTGGGATGTATTGTGCCCGTCCGTTGGGTCTGCACGAGTAACCTTGAGCACCCTGCCCAATCTATTCCGATCCTCCCCGGCACGCTCCATCTTCCGCTCAAGTTCCTTGCGGTCTTGTTCCAACTCAGCCCTCAGAGTGAGATCGTTAGCGGCCGTGGCTTCCTCCATCTCTCTCCTCAGATCTGCCAAGTCTTGTTCATGTTTCTTCTGCATCTCGCGCATCTCGGCGTCGATAATAGCGCCGGCCGACGTATCACCTAGCTTCGTCCCTTGTCGTAATTCCTCTTGGATTTGCATTGTCACGGGTGAGAGAGGAATGAGCTCAGACAAGATTTGTTGCGCAGACTCGACACTGCCTGAGTGGCGGCGTATTTCGGCCTTGTTGTCGATAAGAGCTTTGAAGGCTCCACGTGCTAGGAAATCCTGACGTCCGCTTCCCTCCTCATCGGTGACACGGCTCCAGTTCGTAGTGACGATACGAACATGGTCAAGGATTTCATCTCCGCAGAGTGCCTGCAACATTTTGATATTCTTTCGTGCAAGACCACCAACGCGGGGGTCCGAGATACGATGCATGTAGATGACACCATTGAGTGTTTGCTTCTCCCTAGAAATCAACGATAATCAGAAGGGGGAGGTGCATGCCAGATCGATCAAAAGGTATTTACCCATCCTCGGGTTCTAGGAAGCGCACGATCTTCTCCAAGATATCCGTGTCAGTAACCCCTTCTCGAGAGTCGTCGAAACCTGGCGTGTCAACAAGCGTCACGATACGGCGGGTCTTCTCGTCCCTGTACTGGGTCGCTTGAACTGCGGACGTTTCGGAATCGGGTGTGCGCCCGATGTGAATCCTTTCGTCGTTGGTGAGGAGCTTGATGAACTACGTAGAAAAGGTATAAGGGCGTGGTCTGTATAGATATCGAGCACTCACTGTAGACTTTCCTAGCCCACGGAGAGGAAAATGTTGAGTTGGTATATTACGACCAGTGATCCATTGTTGTCGAGGATAACGTACCAGTACCAGTGGCACCCATAATTCTGTTGGTGCGTGTTAGCTACACTTGATGCTCATGGATCGAAAGATATCCGTACGCAATCACAGAGCGATCTGATTTTTTACTCATGCTTGACATGCTTGACGAGAGGTAAGAAGTTGGAGGTGAGGAGACAGTCTTGGGAGGCCAAGCCGGTCCAGAGAGCAACTATATACAATTAACTCGTTGCATACACGCGTGCTTCGTCATTCATTTGTTCCTCGTGTTGCGGCACTTTTACACAGCAAAGGGTCCGGAACGTTGGAATGTGACATTACGAATGGTGGCAGAGCGCTGAGCGCTTGAGCAGGCATGAAGTAGTGAAGGGTAGGCGTGCGATGTTTCACCGCACGTACTAAGTTTTCCGAGATAAGTAAACTCCAGCTTCAGCCCTCAGCTACTTAGTACGTCACAATTACATGCTGTGCGTTCGTGGGCGTCGCTCGCGAAATCTCGGATCGCGCCTCGGACGCCGTGAACGGCGACGCGGGCAGGACGAGCAACGAAACGCACCAAGGAACGACAGACAAGTACGGGTAAGGTACGTGAGGCTGTGTGGCGCGGGAGCAGGATTGCGTTCACAGTAGACGCTGGGGTTGACCAGATTAGCAGGATGGGTGATAGGAGCAAGGAAGATGAGAACCGACACGGAAATGGTCTCGTGTATCGAGAAATGTGAAAGGCTCACAACCCTCGTGGGCGTGAGTGCATCTGAGTGCAAGCTCCGTTTCGAGTTCGCGTGCGAGCCTGAGACAATCTACAACAATGAGACTAGTCGTGCGCGGATTGAGTGGGATAAGTTGGTGCGCGAGTTCGAATGCAGGCTAGAAATGTAGCAGGGGTGCGGTAGACGATTGAAACTAGGAGATAGACCCGGGTGTAACTTGTGTTGCTTTCGATGTCCGAGTCGGCGGAGGCGGCGAGCTAGAACGAAGTGCGGCTCAGTGAGGACATGCAAATCGGGGGATGCAGTGGGTATGTCCTGTGCTTCTGAAAGGTTCTTTCAGACTGGCAGGATGTTGAAGATAGTACAAATACGAGCAAACCAAGCTTGGCCGAAATACATTGAACAACATCTGAGTCCTGCACTGACCATCGCGATACAATATATGATTGTCACCCTGTATCTAGGGGAAAATAATAGTCGTCGTCCCCGGTTCTCACAACTACCGTGACAAGGGCTCACTGCGCCTGATCTAAGTCACTCGCCACCTCGCGCATTCGTCCTGCGATAAGGGAGATCCGTCATATCTGTAAATTCACGACCACTTTAATGCCATGATCGTCACGTACTACAGCTCCTCTATCATTATGTACCGTTAGCCTCGCATGACCGGTCACTCAATATAAGATTCCGTCCCATGGCAGAACGGTACATGCTAACTTAGAACTGATTTGTGCCATCGAGGTGACAGTGGCGTGATGCCATGGTGGATTATGATAGATATGAATAAAGTACATACAATGTTCCCAACGATAATGCTAATAGAAATGCGATCCAAAGATGGTATGCGTGAAAAGGTGCATGATGCAAATGTCTAGTGCCAGTGAAATGTTTTAAAAATGAAGATGCCACAGAGTGCATAGAGATTTTACATCTCCGGAAAAGTGCTCGGGTCCGCGAGAGCGGTGCAAGAGTACGTCGGGTTAAAAACTCGGAAGCGACGGCCATATCCGGGGTGCAGCCTGAGCGAACGAGTCAGAGTGAGCGTATGAGCGTATCCTGCATGGGCTGGGCAAAATAATTGTAACTTTCGTAACTTTTGTGAGCGATGTTGTCGACACTGCCGTACTGGTACTGCTGGCGCCGTGTGTTAGACGGAGGAAGGAACAGCGTTGCCGACACAAGCGTGTCGTCGATAGTGTTCAATGCAAATGGCGGGAGCACAGTCGGGATAGGCGTGTTGTCCACAGCCAAAGGGTTGGATTGGGAAGTGATATTATACGCAGATGATGCCTTGGCCAGATAGTCGTCGTATTGAGCAAGGAAGCGCTCGAACTCCGCGTCGATATCTGACTGGGGAGTTGATAGACAGACCAGCTCATCAGGCTGGTTAAAGGTGTAGAAGTTCTGCTGCTCCAGCAGAGACATCAACTGCGCGTAATCCGCCGTGGAGACTTCGGGTTCCGTGAAAGGCACAGTGGAGGGTAGATATGAGCATGGTGGGACAAGGCTGGTCCCCAAGTAGGAGCCGTCGGCTCGCGCAAATTTCAGAGCAAGTTCTGTTTCAAAAGCGAGAGTACTGTTTTTGAGCTCCTGTACCTGGTCGTCGGCAATCAAAACTGACGATGACGGACACGCATCGACCGCTTGAGGAAGCTGGGGAGGTGGAAGTTGGGGAGGTGGAAGCTGAGGCTCGTTGGAAGATGGGCTAAGTTCTTCGGAGACTGCGCTGGCCGAGCTGCTCCGCGAGGGACGCGATGAAGCACTATACGGGGTAAACCTGGTTTGTTGTCGTGTCGTCCTGCGAGTGCTAGTCGACGGCCCGGTTTTCTTCCCGGATTTTGCTTTGGGATCGTATCCATGTATTCTCTTACGGTGCCTCGTGAGGGTACCTGGGTCGCTGGTATCGAAGTCACAATCTTCCTGAGGGCACTTGTGCGGACGTTCACCGGTACTATCAAACGCATGAGCAAGCTGTGTGGAACTTCATACACGGTACACTCACTGTGTATTGGTATGGGTCTTGAGATTGGAGCGCTGTAGCGCTCTGTACTCGCAACCAAGGTAGGTGCAGGGGTACTTGCTATCGAAATTGATCAGCATCGCGTCATGATAAAGATATATTGGCGGACGTACAGCTCTTCTTTATTTGTTGCGTGTAGCTGCATATGTCGATCCAGGTCATGCTTGCGACCTATCTGTACTCCGCATTTATCACAGAGATAAGTGTCCTGTGGATAAGACAGATGAATGATACGCGCAAGCTATACTGATCGAGGACATACAATATCGTGAGCCATGACGTCAGACATCGAGGGGAAGATTGAGAAGTAGGAGACAGGAGTAGGGGAAGGATTTTGTGCCACCGGGGAGTGAAGAGTAGTTTTTGGATGAGTGAACCCATCCCGACACGCGATCCTTTATAGTGCGCTGTGGACCACTGGACGAACCACACACGATGAGGTCGCTTCACCACTGATTGCCACAGCCACAAGGAAATTTACCCTGTAAGGCTATTTCTGAGAGCAATCATGTCGAATGGTCAAAGCGCACTCGGCTAGCGAGAGTGCTTGATTGCCTGTCAACATGTTACCCACTATGGTAAATGTGCAAGTGGAGTGGCTCAAGACACAGGTCCTCGGTTCATCATCGTTAGAACGGGGAATTGTCTTCATGAGGTACAGGTTCGTTTTCGACAGATCCGGGGGGGGAGAAGTCCAAGTTGCGACTGTGTGTCTCGCTGCCTCTTCCAAGACAATTGACCTTGTGTAAAAGCTTATGTTAGCAACCGTAAAGGGTATATAACCCCTACCAACACGGACGTGAATTGTTATCAATTTCACGAGCCAAGGGAGCACTCTCGAATCTTGAGGTATACAGGAAATGTTCCTATTCAGTTGCACTGGGGAGCCAAATGTACCAAGATGAAATAACTCACTGCCTGTTGCCAGGTTTGATTCGACCCGGAGGGTCTGTATTGAGGCATTGATGAACTCGCGATCATGCTTTCAGAAGACACGGATATAGCATATGAGGCTTTACACGGGTAATAGGCATGCCTCATGTACTACATGGTATGTGTCTTCGAATCGTGGATTAGGGTTCCAGCAGGCAGTCACGGCGGTCAGTAAACATCTCCAGTGACCGCAGCATTTCTGAGTGGTCATGTCCCACTTCCCGCACTGCCTTGTACAAATCCTATCAAAGATGTACGCGCATCAAGGTATGGGAAATCGTATTTTCTGCTTGGGCAAATTAAATCCAAACCATATGAGACGAACATGGTCGAGAAAGCAATGAGACCATCCTTCTTCCCAAAGGCCATGACACAACGCAGTGAACTTGAATTTCTATGACACGAAGGACGGAACGAGAGCTTCGTGCCACTTGGGCTGTCAGGCAACCACTACACTAGTGACTGTCCCAAGTCATCATCGATCTGGCAGGAAAATAGCACTGGACAAGGTCACGGTCGTCGTCAGATAGGACGCAAAAACAGCCCCTCTGCGAAGAACAGAAAAGAGATTGGTGCTAGGGGACCAACGACAAAACTCGGACGATACTCACTTGCAGATGGACTCAGCGGAGTTGAACCGCACTCGCCCGATCGCTGGTTAACCTGTCACAGATGGCCTTTCGAGCCAAAGCTCAGCCTACGATACGGGCACTCCTCATCGACATTTCGGGTACGCTCCTGATAGGATCGTCGCCCATCCCTGGCGCTGCAGAGGCAGTCGCGAAGCTTCGCGCTGCACACATCCCTTTCCGATTCTGCAGCAACACCAGTAAAGAGTCGAGCGATGCTGTACACAAGCGAATGCAGGCAGCCGGATTGGACGTCCGTCGGGCAGAATTATGGACCAGTATTGGCGCGCTGAGGTCTGTATTGAAGGAGTTGGGAGTCAAGAGGTGCGTGGGCGTTTTGAGTTACCCGACATAGTTGGTGAACCCATGGCGAGCCCTTGCTCGGCGTCCTGCTTTCTTGGTTCCACGACTACCGTATATCCCTTAATACTTATGCTGATCTTTCAGGCCATACATGATACTGTCACAGTCTGCGCTGGAGGAATGTGCAGAAGAGCCAGAGACACAGGACAGACGTGCGCCTACCCCATCATCTCCTTATGACGCTGTCGTTATCGGTCTTGCACCCGCCCTCCTCGACTACGCACATCTCAACACCGCCTTTCGAATCCTCATGGGGGAGGGCCAATCCAAGGATACCCCTGCCCACGCTCCTCACTTGCAACCGGAGTCAGATGTGACCACGGCAGCCCAACCTCCCCGTCCGCTGCTCGTCGCTCTCCACAAAGGCCGCTACCTCGAAGCCGCTGATCACGCTCTTTCCCTCGGCCCTGGTCCATTCATACACGCACTTGAGGACGCCGCGCGAACGACCGCGTTGGTTGTCGGGAAACCTACACGCGCGTTTTTCGAGGCTGTGCTACGCGATCTGAACTGCGACCTCGTCTCCGACGCTGCGCCGCAAGGCAATCTACGTTTTCCAGGTGATCAGATTTCGGGCCGGTGGGAGGGGATCGCTGTGATTGGTGATGACGTCGCTGCAGACCTCGGGGATGGCGCCGTTGAACTCGGTCTTTGGCGTGTTCTAGGTCAGTCTCGGTACCTTTTTTTTCATGGAGGTGTAGAGCCACAATAACTGGGTAGTGAAAACGGGCAAATACCGCTCCGGCGACGAAGAACGGACGGATACACCACCCCCTGACCAAGTCTGTTCATCGTTTGCCGAGTTCGTGGATGCATTGCTTGAGAAACGGCGGGTGCAGACTTGAAGGTTGACACCGTCGTAAGGGAGCCAGATAGAGGGAGCACACTATATTTCTGCAATATGGAAATCATCCATCTCATTGGCCATAGTATTTCAATCTGCCATGTCTGATGTGAACCCGAGCATAATATTACAGCGTCGGACGTACTGAACCTAGTTCCACTACATAACACAAGCATATATCATGAAGCCTGAGACGAGAACACAGACACACTGGTTGACCGATCCATACGTGATCTGCAATAATGGTCCATGAATACTAATTTACGACCACAGAATAAATACTCTGGATGCTGATCGGTCCATTCTGGTCCAGCTGTCAACACGACGGTCGCAAGAAATTTTGAGAGCTATAGGACCGACCTCGAACAAGTGACCAACTAAACCAGAAGCCCCAGTGCTACGCGGAACGATTAGCCTATAGACCGTATGTGCGGCTGCAAACTCAGCCAAATCCCCCAAGGCTCACCGTTTTCCGCAGTGAACGACCCGTCCAAGGATTCGAAAGCCCAAAAAATGGGGTATCGCTTGGATGTTCCGCTTTCTGAACACCGCCCAATTCCGAGAAAGTGACCGTGTCACATTTGGGAGGCACTCCGTTACCTGAAGGCCTGAAAAAAAAAGGTCAGGGTGGGACTGTATCTGAATAGTCCCCACGTACGGTCCTTACTCCGGGCAATAATCACTGTCCGGCATTCCGGGGCACACACGAGCCCAACTATGATATGTCAGATTGCCCGGCCCAGAGCCTGCGCGATCGTGCTCGAGAGGCAAAAGTAATTGTTGATGACAGGAGAACTGTGGATGATAGCATGATATCCCTGGTCAACGGAGTGTGTTGTCTGGTCTTTAAGAGAAATCGCACCCGACGAACAGGTCCCCAGTGGGTTACGAAGGTCTGAAAAGCTAAGATGAATATGTTTCAAGACGGTGTTACGCGGTCTGAAATCGCGTCCGCAGTCTTGTGCAACAAGGGGAGGATGGCGCGTTCCAACTCTTGGACTTCCAGTAGCCTACGCCATTCGATCAGAGTCATTCCAGACACGCATGAGCTCAGCTATGTTACGTTGAGCATTTCAAGTATGAACAGGGAGAGCGGCTGTTGTCGCTTGCTATCCGAGGAATCGCGCGAGGATGTCATGGGGGTTGCAGTAAACAAGTTTTCGGTACTCGTGTGATCGGGACACGATTCGCTTGGTCACGTCGGCCGCAATTTGCTCGCAATCCTCCACGAAAAGAATGAACGAACGAACCTAAGATGAAAGTTTCAAGGAACTCAGACTATTGGTCGTACTTGATATCTGCAGACGAAACATAAATCCCATCACCCCGCCTGCGATATTTAACATTCAAAAGGTCCATTTTAACCTACCACCATCCAAAGTCCACTGCATCATAAATGTCTCTAACTAGAGAACGAGTCCAATGTGTATTTCAAGCGCGACCGACAGCGCGCTTCCGCCCACATGTCCAAGTATACCATGTCAAGAGTTCGCTCAAATCTTGGGGGCCGCAGTCGCCATGTATGCGTTCCAAGCCTCGACAGTAGCCGACGGGAAAATATAGCTGGATCCCGTCGTGGCTTGCCCGTAATAGATAGCCGCTTGTCCAGTCATGATCTCGCCCCGGAGGGTGGACGCTTCCCCTCCGATGACCGTGACCTCTCCAGAACTGGCGCTGGTCACCAGTCCGGTTTGGTTGTTACCGAAGATGAATTCTCGGACGAGCGTAAGAGCCTAGATTGGGGCGTTAACAAAGAGTAATATAAATGTGAACGCTCCCTCACCGAGATGGGGTTGTTGTACCCCAAGAGATGTCCTGCGTGGTCAACAAGGACATACTTCCAACCACGTTCCTGATGGGCGATGCCACCAAACTCGCCCGCGTCGTTGTACCATGGCGTGGCAGGTTTGCGGGTGAAACCCTGGATCCCACCGAACGTAGTATTCTGAGCCACGAAAAGTCAGACATGCGAGCAAGTTGCAAAGTCCAAAGTATCATACTTGGATGGCAACTATAGGCATAGTGAGTAGGACGCAACATTGACGAAAAAGGAGGAAATAAACCTTGAGAACCAAAGTGTGGGACGAACGAATCATCGTTCCCAGAGTATATGACGATCGACACCCCATGAGCCGTTGCATTAGTGGCAAGGTCTGACAGGAATGCCATAGGCCTATTTTTTTCTGGGTATGCGATTATGCTCAGGCTACTCAGGACAAACCTACTCACTCGACACCTAAAAAAGCATTTGGTCGCAAGTAAATTCATCTTCAACTAACGAAAGAATGAAACTCACTTGGGTCCCCATAGCCATTAGCTATAAACATGTCACGTCACCCACGTGTAGATACGGAGAAACACATGCTTACTAGACCGATTAGTCCCTGCGAACACTGAAGTGACCACTTCTTTCCAACGCTTGCCTTCTGGAGCATGTATCGCCGCACGCGTTCGGTTATCTGGGATGATGCGGTCGATATAACGTGTTAATCCTTACTTTAAGACGAACCATTCAGGAAGACACTTGCATCCATCGGCACTTCGGGGCTCAATGCATCGGGAATATCGTAAACATCGAACTCTTCACCGGATGCTAAAGACGAATCCTGAGATGAACGGGAGTGGAATAGGGAATAACCTACACCAAGGGAAAATGAAAGTGAAGGCGTATGAGATCATGTCGCCATAGAGGTCACACCTATTCGCGCGAGCCACCAAGTCACGTTTCCATACATCGCGGGTGTGAACACTTTTGGCATGCTCCAAGACAGCGCCATCCCTCCTTCCGAGTCTCGCAGCAAGCCAACCCCGTACTTCGCGCAGAAACCGGTGCTTTGTGAATTTTGTTGGGTATTTTCTAGACGAAGATGCACCGGAAGACGACGCTGGGGGGGTTATAGTTGGAAAATGTGCTGGTTGGGGGTATTGCAGAGTGAGATTATACCCGCAGAGCGCACTCCTACGTGGCAGGTGAGCATTTCGAAGATCTCCGCCCTTGAACGACATGTACGCACCGTTCTTTGAAGGACTCAAAGATCTCGATGTCGTACCCGATAATTTGTGGATATGTTTCTAGCACACTGACCACAGGCAGATCTATAGATGCTGTTATAGATGTAATCGTTCCATCCCCAATGGCAATTCCCGCGAGCTTGACGGGTGCATTGTCCATCTCGAAGTAGGCCTTCGCAATGTAGGGCTGTAGGCTATGTGACACGGATCAATTCGTAAGGATAAAAGAGCATTTACTATGTACACTCCAGCATAGCTCTCCCCAGTAAGGTACAAAGGTCGTGCAGCAAGGTTCGGGAACACCTTGATGAGGTTTTCGAGAAATCCCATCTATCGATCCACATGTTAGCAGAGCACTCAACTAACAGGTCCTTGATTCTCACGAAATCGGCGCCCATCTGATCTTCATCAGCGACTGAATGACGTGTCAGAATCAGGAGACACTGGCATGGTCTAGGAGTCGCGCTCACCGTGCCCGTTGGTGTCAACGGTACTAAACCCAGTTCCACTGAATCGAATACATGAATATAACACCATGCAAGACGGCTATACACACGTACACTGGTTGGTCGATCCACACATAATCGGCAACATTGGTCCATGAATGCTTGTTTTCGACAACCGAATAGTTACCCAAGATTTGGATGGGGCCGTTCTACAGCGCACAAGTCAAAACGCCAAGCAATACGAAACATACATACTCGGGAAAACCCGTAATGAGACAGACCTCAAAAAAGAGTCCAACGAGACTAGACACGCCAGGACTGCATCGAACTCTCAGCGGAATACCATGTATACGTCCGCAAACTCACCCTCCATTAAGCCAGATACCCCATGGCTCACAATTATTTGCAGTAAACGAACCGTTTGAAGATTCAAACGCCCAAAAGAAGAGGGTATTATTTGGATGACCCGCTCTCTGAACGGGAAGATTGCCCGCCCAGTTACGAGCGAGCGGCCATGACACATTCGGAAGGCTTTCCGTTACCTGAAAGTCTGTTGGTGCATCGATACAGTATCAGTGTGGATGAGAAAGAATGAAGTGGCAAGGTACATCAGGCGCACAGCTCTGCCATTCTGAACTGTAATCGCCGTCCGGCATTCCGGGATACGTTTCAGGCCAACCATCTTGCGCTGGGCCGCC
Organism: Harrya chromipes; assembly: GCA_038091155.1. Lineage (NCBI taxonomy): Eukaryota > Fungi > Basidiomycota > Agaricomycetes > Boletales > Boletaceae > Harrya > Harrya chromipes. Next base: position 266,557 of record JBBPNX010000001.1, read on the forward strand.
TGGTTGGGATGCTTGCACTTGAGTCCGTGCGAACATAAATGAGAAAAGAGCAGACGCTGATACAAGGAAAGCGGTGGATGACCCCATAGGCGTGGCAGGGGAGAGAAACATGGTCAAGGACATGTGTCGCCTAGTCCTTTAAGTGGAATCAGCAATGTGGAACCCAAACGGGTAACATTATTACTGATCTGACTGGAGGCACCTGCCATACGATCTAATCCCCATTCAACCACAAGTGCACACACTTCCGATGCGTTCGGCATCTCACCAGCTGTCATGGCCAAATCAGCTCAAATATGCAAATTAGTGAAGAGAGGTCAGGAATGCTGACAGACACACTACGAAACGCCCCACCAGAGTTGTTGGGCATATCCACTCCGCAACGTGTCCTGTATCCCACGCAAGCTCGTAATTAGCATGGGTACAACCGCAGAGGAGATCGGCCGTGGTGTAGAGCCGGTTTTAAAACAACGGACGGCCCATCTAAGATCAACTGTTCACCGCGAAGTCAACGGTAGCTGACATGATGGGCGCCAATCCGCCGTACATGAAACCTGTAAGATGTCCAGACGTATGTCAAGGACGCTTCGTACGGGATACTCTGCAGAAAACATTTACTGGCGCGCGTCAGAAGTAGATGAGTGTTTGTGTCATTGACTCTCGCCCAATGCCCGAGTGCACATAGAATGCCAGTGACTGGCATCGAGCTGCGAGGGAAAGGTACCGATGCAATGCATTCCTATGCTCTCTGTGACTTGTCTAAATAACTTCTAATTCGTGCACGTGTCGGTGAGGTGGGGGGTGGAACTGGAGATAGTCGGATATCGCGCGGTATCAGCGAGAGGGTGGAACTCAAATGAGCGGGAAGGAACAGTCGGTTAAAATCAATGGCAATCGCGCGGGAAAGTGATTTTGGGTGACGGCGGCACTTAAGATACAAGCCTTCAATGCTGATGTCAATCATTGATCGAATCAAAAGCATCCGCTGGTCTGAGTCAGTGAATCCGTGCGACTTTCTGGCAGTTTCAACATGACAAGCAACTTGGAGGATGGTCATCACTCGCATTGATGTCGCAACTCGGACAACGACCGCAGTACTACCATGCGCATGGTGTTAGCCATCTTTAAGCTAGCTTTTCGTTGCGACAGTGGCACGGTTCATGGGTGGCAAGTTGACGGTGTTTCGTTCTTCGCGTACCCGCGTCGCACGCAGTGCTGAAGGTAAGATTTCAGACAGGAACTACATTTGATACCAGCTAACGTCGACTTAGAGTACATCGGAACGTGAATTGCTGCGGGTCGGCACGAACTACCGCCGCGGCGATGTATGGCTCCCCCAGCAAGATCACGCTGACTTGTCGTTTCCTCGTAGACGTACGTGTTCGGCCTACTACCCTCGTTGTCAGGTCACACATCTGATACTTATGAAACAGTTGTGAGCCCTCTGTCGAAAGCCTTCCCAATTCATTCCACTCAACGACACTTGATGGCAAAATATTGGCTGAGAGTGAGGGTTGGACGTACCTTCTTTTTCTCGGCACAGCTCACTGTGAATGGAAATGTACCTCACATCAGAAAATATAATTCACGATCGGGCGATTACAGTCATTATGATCCTGCGTCTATAGGCAAGCACAATCGTTCAAGAATAATCTTGGGCATGTTGTTGCCTTGCTATTTTCCGTCGAAACCATTTCCATGGTAGTGGCTTCTGCTGGCTCGATGTATCTAATACTCACCAACGGTCAGATCACCATCCAAGAATTGGAACGTTAATTTTGTGCGGAGCAATTTACATGGTCCGTTTAGGCGGAAGCGAGATAGATATTGACATGTTGGCGAGTGTTGGTACACCTTATACTCTCAAACACTGTTTCTAGTGCCTCCGGGATCCCATCTCTGGTGGGCCTTCAATGTGCGACGACAGGTGGAGGGGTGAAACAGGGTCCATTGTCCCCGTCGAGGTCGTGCGAGGCAGTCAGGATGAGCAAGCGGTGGCGATATGGCGAGGTGATCTCTCGGTCGAGAACTCACATCGACATGTTCACTTTCGTTTCTTTTCCTTGTATATTTTCCTTTGACGTGACTCGATCTGATCATGACCAGCTCCTCCCTCGACTTGCACACGAGCACACGCAGAGTCAGAAACCTGTATAGGCGTATATATATCGTCAGGTATAATGACAGCGGTGTACTATTGAGAAAATGCTACAGGGGGATCGCTCCAAAACAGTGGTCCGAGTCGATATAATGTACTAGCATAGGTATATTCATCGGAGAAAAACCGGAGAAAGCAATACGATGGGGGAGCGTACGATCAGGACATACATAGCAAAACCATTGAGCAAGAGTGGCAGCGCGGATAGCAAGCACATGATATATGACATTTTCTCGATCTACAAAGAGGCAAGAGAGAAAGATTGGTCAGTGAGTGGTGATGCGAAACGACAAGGAAAAGATCCACGCGGACAAGTGAGGCTGGCAGCCGATAGTTGTTGATGGCTGTTAAAACGGGAGGCGCAGACATCATGAGAATCCCTTTGCTCGGTCAAGTCAAACGACGCGATCTCTACCAAACACTCAGCGTATCACGATCTCTTGCGCATCGTCTTGTTGCGAGGGCGGTGGACACTGGATTTTCAACGTCAGCAGGCCGTCGCGCATCTCAACCGTGATGTCGTCGGGCTGCAAACGCGAGCATCCGTCATGTGGAACCAAACAAAGCGCGGAGAACGATAGGAGAGACGCACCGTTGTTTCGCTCGGGACGACAAACGTGCGCGACACGTTACCCGATTTGCGTTCTCGCAAAACATATCCCTCGTCCGCGATATCTTGAGGGGATGGTGATTTGGCCGTAACGACGACCTGCCTTACCCGATTTAGGGTGTTGGTCGAGAGGACGACGCTAACGTCGCTCTTGGACCGACCAGGGAGTTCACACAATGCAGTTAGAACGCTCGTCTCGCAATTGAAGTGCATGTCTGTACGAATCACCAGATGGAGATTGCTGGTACTCGTGCCCGAGTACGCTGGATTGATCAACCCCCTGTCCCACGAGACGGGTGAGCGTGGCGCCTCGTCATTGATAACCAAGGAAAACACGACACGCACTTGTACGTCGAAATCATTTTTACTGCACCAATGGTGGGAGCGGGAAAACCCACTTCCCTCGGTGTTGTGGGCACAGTTGCTGGTGTTGAATGCGGGGCTCGCAAGGATGTGCTTGAGGATGCTTGTCTTTGATATCTCACACTTTGGACTTCTTCGGGCTCTCTTCTTGATCTTGCAATGACTACTCCAGCACTCTGGGGGCGACGATATGGATGCGCCGCAGCACGCAAGTCTGGATGGACAGGAAGGTGTGCACGTATGGGGCCAAGCCCGCCTACCCCGTGAAACGCACTACTGGGACCCGCAGAGGACGGACCCGACGAAGGGCTCGCACTGGTTCCGACATGATAGGAAGCTGCACGATTGGTGTCAATCATGGGTGGTCTCATGTGCTCAGGGCGTAGCAGTGCGGGCACCGACACATGTTGCAGACGCAGTTGCGGTTCATCACCCTCAACGACATGAGAAGAGCCAGGTCGTCTCGGATCCTGGCTGGGCACAACAGGGACCTGATCTTGAAGGGGCACGGTTGCTGAGGACGGTGTGGGGACACCGGAATACACGTCTTGATTCTGCTCTGGTTGATGCTGTAGTGGATGCTGTAAAACCTGTCGCTCAAGATGTTGCTGTTCCTGCTGCTGCTGCTGTTGTTGTTGTTGATGATCACCGTCATCCCAACGATACGTCGTCTGGGGTGTTGAAGTGTGCCCAGGAATGAATGGGTATTGATACGACATGGAAAAAAAAAGGAGGTTGTCTAAGAGACGCGATTTTCGTGTCCCGTTCTTATATAGCCCGCCATAGCTCCGCGGCGTGACTCGCCAAAACAACGGAACCGAATAAGGCACCCAGCTGGTCGGTATGACCCTGAAACACGCCCGCTCACCATGGCGCGTCGAATAACGTGTGAGATTGAGATCATACACGCTAATTCCCATTCGACTCCGAAACCGCCTCAGGTCTCGACGCGATGTCACCTCTGACCAACGTCCCCGTCTCTGCAATCCTACCACCGCGTTCCACACTCTCCCTCCGACTCCCATTCCTCGTTCCCCACCTCCCCGAACCCATCTCGACTCCCGCTCCCCGTCCACGCGCCCCTGACCCTCGTCGACTCAACCCCTCACCAGGCGACTCCCCCCGCGGCAAATACGACACCACGGGCGACCCATACGACGATGACAACGACGGTGGCGGCACACTCGGGTACGTCAACCCATGCACTCCATATCCCCCTCCCGTCGCATACCCCGTCCCTCCCGTCCCGCCCCCAGACGTCGACGGCGTCGTCACCTGCGTCCCATTACTCATCAAACTGCCGCTCACAGCAGCAGGTTGCACCGAGGACGACGCCGACGACAACAACGGCGAAAACACAAACGGCGACGGTGACTCGGTCGACGAAGGTGAATACGACAACGGCGTCATCGTTTCCGAACTCGTGTTGGCAGGTCGATGGATCGACGAAGACGGACGAGGAATCGGAACACCGTGCGTCGGGATCGGCATCGCGTGTCTCGCAGAAGGGTACACCACCGACGTACTCGGCGACGATATCCCCGACGACATTGATCGTCGATGCGTCGGCTGCGAAAACGGATCGCTGGGCGTCAACCCAACCAAATTGTCCACCGACAACCCAAGCTGTCGTCCGTCGTCAGTGCCACATCTCGGTCACCTCGAGCACCGACAACACTCACCCGTCTCCGCAACTCCAACAACTCTTCTCGATAAATATCGTTCAACCTCGAAATCCGCACATAGTCCCTCTCCGTATCCACCAACCGCGTTCGTAACTGCTCGTTCTCCCGTCGCATCGCTTCCAACATGACCTCCACGCTCGGCGCCGTCGGATCGTGACCGCTCAGAAACGACGCCGAACGGGGGACTGCGGGCGAGGAAACGCCGCTCGCCGTCGTACTCCCGCTGCCTTGCGCCCCACCAGCGCCCGTGCTCGCTGCCTGGGCACGCAACGCGGATAACTCCCGGTTCAATCGGTTCACATGGGACTCGTTTTCAGCCTCGAGCGCATTCTCGAGTTGGATCTTTTCCTCGCGGAGCTGCGTTCACCGTCAGCAAGTCGGTTAGAGCAAAAAAGGGGGAAAGGGGAAGACACACCTGTTCCAACTTGCGCGACAACACGTTGATAATCCGTTCTTCCTCTGCCTCGTACGCATTGATCAAGCTCTCTTCCCGCTTTAAATGACTCGTCGGACTCGCCGTGGAGAAACGGCGGATGGGCGAGTCGGACATGGTTTCTAGCTGTAGTTAGTTTTGCTGTAATACTTTCTTTTGTGGTTGGTGGATCGCGGCCGTCTGCACTCTGTACACCAGTCTGTGGGCACTTGAGTGGCAAGCTCGAGAAATGTACAGAGATGAGTGGAGTCGATGCGAATCCAAACGACAGGTGGCAACAAGCTCCTAGTGTTGCTTGTTGCCACCTCTTATTCGCGGAGCCGGCTTCCGCTCTGACCCGCGACACTCCCCTCACATGAATAATCAAGCCATGCGATACCTTCGGTTACTATGGATGCCCCATCAGGAAGACCTGCATGATGACTGTTTTTCTAGAATGTAACCAGGCGTCCGTCTTGAGCCGGTGTGTTTCACGTTCATCACGGTTCACTTCACCCTTCAATGTGTCTGATCCACGTAGCCTGCGTACGCTCCGGTGTGTGAATCCCGTCATTACTTGATTGTGCATGCGTTGATGAGCGTCGGTAGCAAGGTAGAGGTAACTCTTCGCGTGTTGGTATTTCCCAGTGTTGTCACGTTGGCTAAAGTTGATGTAAAATCCATCTTTTCGCGCGTATACGATGGACTTCGCTCGTGTCTCTCCCTTGCCACGCAGGACGCGCTTATTATCCGTCATCGGAGTCGGAGAGTCACGCCAGCGCTTGCGCAATCCTTCGTCCTACATCCCTGGCGGGGATCCTTGACTGGTATACCAATTTACCGCTTGGATACACACCAACCAAGCGTCACCCTATCGGCGCGAAAACGTACCAACAAGCCGAAAGTGGGAACCTAGACATTGTGACCAAGGAAGCGCCGGGCGCAAATGAGGTATACAGGTCGTTGTAATGCAAATCGGTCAGTGATGGGCGGAATGCTTCCCGACGCTCGACCGGTCAACATCAGCACACTGACGATCGTCGCAGCAACACGAGCATAGTATTAGTCGAGCCCGATCTTCGTATCAAGAAGCCACGAACTGACACGACGAGCTTCGATCATTTCTAGACCCACCACAAAGACCACATATATCGGCAATGCACAGATGGCTGCTCTAAACGAACAGTGTTGAATCGGCAACAGGAAAAGAACGAGGTCCAGGCCCACCCATTGTGGGACT